>OV049927.1:20035727-20298723 GCA_920104205.1 Eupeodes latifasciatus
GTATCGAAATTATTTACATGAGTACCTACCAAAACCTGTTTAAGTTCACAAAATACGCAACTTACGTTTTGCATAGGACAACAAAGAAACAATCAACAAACAACAAAAAGACCGAAATTGAAACTTACCCTTTTGTCATTATCTATGGATACAAGACATACATACACACATGCGTTTAATATATGTATCAAAAAAAATCAAAATAAGGAAGGCAACCAAAACTAAGCCTCATACGCGCACCAGCGGCGCACGTACATTTGCATCAGTGTTACCATAGGAATCCATATAAATTATTTTTAAAATGTCTTGTACCTAACTCATCTTCTCTTCCTTTCTTAAATGTTTTTTCAACATATGTATATTGTTTTATTTGATATAGTAAAATATAACATGGAAAAATTAATAACTATGGTTTTTATTTTCATATTCAATAATAAATAGCATAAAATACCTACATCGCTTGAACAATAGCAACTGAAATATGGTAACATCGGGACCAAAACATCATCGAATTCGAAACCAAAACAGTTTCTGTTCTTCTTTGTCTCTATGGACATTGAATTGAGAGAAAAAACAACTTTAGAATTTTGTGTAGCTAGACACATAGCTTTGAACAGGCATACTGGCAAGCCAATATGTGAAATCAAAAACAGCTTTTTGTGCTTGACGATCAGCCGACAAAAAGCTTTTTGTCGGTTGATAGCCAAGGAGTAGTGAAAAAAAATATGGGACATTTTCTTCTATGGGGATGAGACATCTGTATAGTTTCTTATCTGTGGTATATGTAGGTAAGATTGGCTGGTGTATATTCTCTCTCTCTCTTTATATATTATATAAATAGTAATGTATTGTATTGAATTATGTACTATAGGTTAAGCTTTAATGGAAATTTAATAAAATGTCACTTTTGCCTAAAACGTACTTCTGTTTAATACCACATGGCGCAGTCGGATTTTGAATAAAGTTTATATGTACTTATAAAATATAGAAACTAAAAAATTCAAAGTTATATTTATAAAAAGTATAGAAACTCAAAAAGTAAATGTTTATATTATTAAATATAGAAACACAAAAAGTTAATATTCTAACTAATGAAATAAAAGCAACTGAAAAAAACATGGATTTTACAAAACCACAAGCATTAAGTTTGGACGGAAACTTAAAAGAAAATTGGAAAAGATTTAAATTACAATTCGACATATATTCAACCGCAACAAAAACTAACAAAGAAGACGCTGAAGTTCAAGTGGCTAGACTACTTAGCTGTGCTGGACGAGAAGCTATTGAACTTTTCCAAACCTTTAATATGACCGAAGCTGATAGAAAAGTTCCAACAAAAGTGGTGGAACAATTCGGAAAATGTTGTAACCCACGCTCGAATATAGTCTACGAACGATACGTATTCTATAAAAGGGCACAAAAAGAAGGCGAACCATTCGATCATTTCTTAAAAGACATAGCCACATTGGTGGAGAACTGTGGCTTTGACTGTCACAAAGACGACATGCTGAGGGACAGAATTATCATTGGGATCATCAATCAGAATACCCAGACGCAGCTACTTAAAATTGAGAACCTGACACTAGAGAAAGCAATCGAAACATGCCGAATCGCAGAGACGACATAGGAGCAAAGCAAGGTTATGCAGAGGACATCGGGGGATCCTAAATCGGAGATTCATGCAGTGAAAAATATAAATTTAAACAATAATAAATTAAAACATGCTAATGAAAATAATAATAATTCTAAAAAATTTCAGAATGCACATTCCAATAAATTTGTACAGAGACGTGTGCAACAGCCATCAGGAAATAATAATAATCGATACAACACTGGATCAGGAAACATATGCAAATACTGTAATTTGAGTCATGTGAGAGGTAAATGTCCAGCGTTTGGAAAGATATGTAATTGCTGTGGTAAACGAAACCACTATTCGTCAGCATGCAAAAATAAGAATCGTCAGGTAAGTGATGTTGCTTGTGAAAATGTTGAAGAGAGTGATGATTCTTTATATATTGATCACGTGGTTGAATCAATCAATACAAATAAATTAGAGTACTGGACAGAAGTGCTGCACATTTAAAATGTGCCTATTGAATTTAAATTAGACAGTGGCGCACAAGTTAATATTCTGCCAAACAAATTTTTTACTAAATTTAAAGGTTTATCGAATTTAAAAACATTTAACCAAAAACTTGAAGCTTATGGTGGTTTTAAATTGTGTGCTCTGGGAACAGCAAGCTGTAAAACGATGTTTAGGACAAAAAATTTTGATCTCGATTTTGTTATTGTTGATTGCAACTCAAAACCACTTTTAGGTCTTGAATCTTGCGTAAAGTTAGGCCTTATAAGTCGCGTTAATTCAGTTGAGGCGAAAAATTCAGTGTTACGTGATTTTATAGAGAAGAATAAAGATGTTTTCATGGGTCAGGGTAGATTTCCTGACAAATGTTCATTGGAATTAGATAGTTCAACTTGTCCGGTTAATAAGCCACCCCGCAGAATTCCACTAAGTATAAGAGCAAAGGTTTACGATACTCTTCTGAAAATGGAACAGAAAAATATAATTACAAAGGTTGAGACTCCTTCAGATTGGTCACATAATATGGTTATAGTGGAAAAGGGTGACAAGTCTATTCGCATTTGTTTAGATCCAAGAGACTTAAACGTAGGATTAAAACAAGAACATCATTTAATACTCAAAATAGAAGATTTTATTTTTAAAATGCAAGGCATGAAGTTCTTTTCTATATTGGACTTTAAAGAGGGCTTCTGGCAACTAGAACTAAATGAAGAATCAAAAAAACTCACGGTATTTAGTACACCGCCGTTTGGAACTTACCGGTATGAAGTTTTACCTTTTGGCATCAAAACCGCCCTGAGAAATTTCAGAAACTTAATGACAAATATTTTAGAAACTTGCCTGGTGTATTTGGATATATTGATGATTTAATTATTGGTGGCAAATCATTATTAGAGCATGATAAGAATTTAGATAGAGTATTGCAAAGGGCCAGAGAGATAAATATAAAATTTAATGAGAAAAAAGTTCAGTATAGGGTTGAGAAAGTAAAGTATTTAGGGCACATCTTTTCATCGGAGGGAATATCGCCAGATCCAAAACGAATTGAATCCATTAGACATATTCAGACACTGTAATGTATGCATTTGGCAACACTGTCCACCACTGTTCAAAATGACGTTTGGATGAAGCTCTTTTCTTTTTAAATTATTTTCTTTTTTTGCAAAGCCACTTCTCATCCAGACGCCATCGAGTGCAGTTCTCTTTTATCTACTATTAAAATAAGCTAAATATAATAAAGTTGAATTAAGAAAGACTCGGCCTTTTATTTAATTTGCAAACATAACATTGGCGACGAGAAAAATTAAAGTGATTGCAAAGATTTTTTCAAATTGAAGAAAAAGTTGAAAAATTTTTTTTAGTTTTGTGCAATCTTAACACGCGTGCGGAAAATGGCGGATCCCGTTATAAATGTAGCGGCTCCAACTCTTCTAAGTATACCGGCTTTCGAGTACGACACGCAAAATTGGACGATTTATAAAGGCCGACTGGAACAATATCTTTGTCAGGCCAAAATCACCGACACGACGAAAAAACGTGCTGCTCTCATTAATTTGTTGGGAGATAAAACTTACGAGGTGGTACATGGGTTATGTGCACCCAAGACCCCAGGTGAGAAGTCATACGAGGAATTGATTGATATCTTCAATTGCAACTTCACAATTCCTACGATTTTATATTGTGAAAGACGAAGTTTCTACGAAGCGTCAAAGAACGAGAACGAGACAGCTCAAGACTACCTGATTAGGCTGCGTAATCTGGCGAAGGCTTGTGAGTTTGGTTCCAGACTAGAAAGCATGCTCCTAGACAAGTTTGTCATTGGTATGTCTGGCGTGGTTTTTGACAAACTATGCGACGAAGAAAAGCTAACGCTGGCAAGGGCTTTGGAGACGGCGAAGAAATTCCAAAAGAAACACGACGACGGAGGAGCAAATGCAATAAAGACGGAGAGCATTTGTGCAATAAAAACGAGCTACCAAAAAAAGCAATATCAACAGCGTACGGGACAACATAAGCGGCAACCCGTGGAGCTGAAGACAACAACCAAAGGGTTAAACGTGTGCCCACATTGCGGTTTCGATAACCACAAACCTCAGCAATGCAAATATAAAGACGTTATTTGCTACAATTGTGAACGAAAAGGGCACATGGCTTCGATGTGCAAATGTCCACGTAAGAAATCTTCGTATAAAAAAATTTCAGCAATAAGAAGTAACGAACCTTTTACTGATTCAATTGATTTAGAATTAAAATTGTTTAATGAAAAGCTTAAGTTTCAAGTTGATACAGGTGCAGCTGTGTCAGCTATTCCCTGGGAAACCTATTTACGGGTTTTCAGTGATGTAAAACTGCACAAAGAAAACACTAATATTTCTAGTTACGGTAAAAATAAGTTAACAGTAAAAGGCTCGTTATGTTGTAACATTACTTATAACAATATTGTAAGATATTTTAAGTTTTTAATTATTGATAACGGTGAAAACCCAATAGTGGGTAGAGATTTTATAAAAGTTTTCCAAATTAAAGAAATTAAAATCAATGCAATTATTTCTGACGAGAAAAAAAATGTAATTATCAAAGAATACGATTCTCTTTTTTCCGATGAATTTGGTAAATTAAAAAATTGTAAAGTTAAACTTGAAATCGATAAAAACGTTAAAACAATTTTTGTTAAGGCGCGCCCGATTCCATTTGCATTTAGGGATGAAGTCGAAGGTCAATTAAAAGATTTAGAAAGTCGCGGAATAATTACGAAAACGGAAAGTACGCAATGGGGTACACCCCTTGTGCCTATTTTAAAAGAAAACGGGAAAATACGATTATGCGCGGACTATAAAGTCACGTTAAACAAATACTTACGCGATACAAATCATCCGCTACCACGAATTTCTGACCTTTTGAATAAAATTGGAGATGCACGAGTTTTCTCGAAAATAGATTTAGCAAACGCCTACAATCAAATCGAATTAGACGAGGCATCAAAAAAGTTAGTAACTTGAAGTACCCATGTGGGAAATTTCCTTATGAATAGATTGCCTTTCGGCATTAAGCCAGCAACGGGAATTTTTCAGCGCGAGGTCGAAAAGATTTTGAGAAATATTGACGGGGTTTTTAACTTTTTAGATGACATTATCGTTGCGGCGCCTAGTCTTAAGAGGCACAATGAGATTCTTCACGAAACTTTCCTAAGGTTACGAAATGCTGGCCTAAAATTGAACAAACATAAATGTTTGTTCGCAAAGAACAAAATTCAATATTTGGGATACTTGATTTCGGAAGAAGGCTTCGTGAAAGTAAATCGAGACGAAACAATTTCACAGTTTCCGGTACCGACAAATATTTCGGATGTTAGATCCTTTTGTGGGTTTGTCAATTATTTCGGTCGATTTATTCCAGATTTGGCCACAAAGATGTCTCCCATATACGAAGTTTTAAAAAGGGACACATTTGAGTGGAATAGGCAAGCAATGGACGCGTTTGAAAGCATGAAGCAAGAGATAATGTCAGATACGGTGCTAGTGCATTTTAACCCACAACTGCCTATGGTACTTACCTGCGATGCTTCCAATGTGGGAATAGGTGCGGTTTTGGCACATACTTTTCCGGACGGGTCTGAACGACCAATTGAATTCGCTTCACGCTTACTATCCAAATCTGAAAAAAAATACGGTGTTATAGAGAAGGAAGCTCTAGCCATAGTATACGCCACACGAAAATTCTATCAATATTTGATTGGAAGACCATTTGAGCTGGTCACGGATCACAAACCTCTGGTGACTATCTTCGGCGAGAAGAAAGGGATTCCACAAATGTCCACGAGCAGGCTACAAAGGTGGGCTTTTCATCTCTCAGCTTTTCAGTATTCAATACGGTATGTAAAATCTGCTGATAATGTTGCTGATGCAATATCACGTTATCCTCAGCAAAACGTTATAGCCGAGGAACCGATAGAGAACGAAAAAAAACACAATGACGTACTTAAATCGAATTGAAACAAATTCAGACATTTTAGTAGACGCAGACTTAATACGAAAAGAAACTTTGACTGACGAAATTTTGTGTACGATGGTGGAGGCAGTAAAAACAGGAAACTTTTCAAAGCTTAAGAGTAACGATTCTTTTTTACCTTTTTCAAAACGCATCACCGAGTTGGTAATTGAAAACGAAGTTCTAATGTGGGGACATAGAGTGGTAGTTCCACGTTCCTTGCGTAATTTAATCTTAAAGCAAACGCACGTTACGCATATGGGTATTGTTAAAACCAAATCGCTTTTAAGATCTTACGTATGATGGCCAAACATAGACGCAGAGGTTGAAAACATGATCAAAGGTTGCAATGTTTGTTTGTCGTTGTTGCCAAATCCACCTAAAGCTATACTTATCAGCTGGGAGAGACCGGGAAAACCTTGGGAGCGTATCCATGTGGATTTTGTAGGTCCTTTGAGAGGCTATCAGTTCTTGGTTGTTATTGATGCATTTTCAAAGTGGATTGAGGTATTTTATACTAAAACACCAAACTCTTCGTTCTACATTAAATGCCTTAGGAATGTATTTTCTAGATTTGGTATTCCGGAGGTGGTCGTTTCTGATAACGGAACGCAGTTCGTTTCAGAACAAAGCAAAGAATTTTTGAATTCATTTGGAATTCGTCAGTGCCTTACAGCACCAGGATATCCGGCTACAAACGGGGTAGCAGAGAATGCTGTTCGAACGGTAAAAAATGCGATTAAGGCTAGGGAACAAGAGAACGATATTGACGAAATTTTGACGCGATTTTTATTTGATTATAGAAACACAAGGCATTGCTCTACGAAGGAATATCCTGCATCTTTGGTTTTGAATTACTCTCCTAGAAATAAATTTGATCTTTCGGCACCGGCAAGCTTAAGCCCTAAGCCGTTTAATAATGATTTAAAAGCTGGTACAAAAGACAGACATTTTAAAGTCGGGGAAGTGGTAATGATTCGAGATTTCAACTCTGTTAAAAATGTTCCGCAATGGGCTAAGGCCTCTGTCATTAAGATTTTCGGACCGCGAATGTACCTATGCAAAATGGAATCGGGCAAGCATATTAAAAGACATGTGGACCAAATAAGGAAATGTAAATGTTTAACTACCGCAAAAGAAAAGGTACAAAGGTCACAGAATAATTTTAAAGAAAAACCTAGAACTGTATAAAAACATACATATGTATTTTAATCATAATCCATCTAAAAATGTAACAAATAATATACTAACAGATGAATCTTCTGGTGTAAATAATGATGTTCCGTTACCAAATATTGGATCTGAACGAATGTTAAGAGATAGGACTGAATTGAAAAAACCTATAAGATTCGCAGACTATGTATGAATTAAATTAAATTATCGTAACATTTTTTGTAAGGGGGACGTATGTAATGTATGCATTTGGCAACACTGTCCACCACTGTTCAAAATGACGTTTGGATGAAGCTCTTTTCTTTTTATATTATTTTCTTTTTTTGCAAAGCCACTTCTCATCCAGACGCCATCGAGTGCAGTTCTCTTTTATCTACTATTAAAATAAGCTAAATATAATAAAGTTGAATTAAGAAAGACTCGGCCTTTTATTTAATTTGCAAACATAACAGACACCCTCTAATAAAAATGAGCTTCAAAAAATATTAGGCACAATTAACTATCTGCGCTCGTTTATTCGGAATTTAGCTGAGTTATCAGCTCCTATGAGAGATTTACTTAAGAAAGAAAATAGTTTTCGCTGGTCACCAGCACATGAGAAAGCACCGAACGATATTAAAAATGCAATTGTTAATGCTAGCACGTTACGTTCTTTTGATCCCGATTTACCAATAATTATACAGACAGACGCATCAAAGAATGGACTAGGCTGTTGCTTACTTCAGGAAGGAAGGCCAGTTTCTTTTGCGTCAAAAAGCATGACTAAAACTGAAACTTCTTATGCACAGATCGAAAAAGAATTCTTGGCGATCGTGTATGGATGTCAAAAATTTCATGATTATATTTATGGCCGGCACATAACTATTCATACGGACCACAAGCCACTTGTGTCCATAATAAATAGACCTTTAGAAAAAACATATTCTCTCAGATTGCAACGTATGAAAGTCAAACTTTTTAAATACGATCTTGAAATCAAATATGTGCCGGGTAAAGATCTTCATATGTATAGCTGATTTGCTTTCTCGAAACTCACAACCTGATTATGAAATAAATTAAGAAAACATTTTAACAGATGTTGTCCATAGCGTTAGCATGAGTGACCCTAAGAAAATACAGTATCAAGAACATACTACTCAAGATGAAACTTTAAGCAATTTAATAGAACTTTTGAATAAAGGATGGCCTAACTCTAAGAACAAATTACCAGATCATATGAAATTCTATTGGAATATAAAAGATAAAATTTTTTTTGAAGATGGACTAGTTTTTTACGAAGTTCGGATATTTGTTCCTAAAACATTAAAAAATGAAACGTTAAAGGCTTTACATGAAAATCATTTTGGTATAACCAAAACTATTTCACGGGCTAAAACGTTATTTTACTGGCCAACGATGGCTCAGGATATTGAGAATATGATATACAGGTGTCCAATCTGTGAAAAATTTTGAAGTTCAAATATAAAACAGAGTTTACATCCGCATGAAATCCCAGAATATCCTTACCAAAAAGTTGGTTGCGATATTTTGGAATTTGAAGGAAAATCGTTTTTAGTTGTCATAGATTATTTTTCGCGTTGGTTTGATTTAAAAAAGCTACCAAATAAAACAGCTAAAAGTGTTGTTAACATATTAAAAGAAATTTTTGCCTCTCATGGAATACCGGAAATGGTGGTTTGTGATAACCAGCCATAATAATTTTGAAAACGACTGGGGTCTAAAGTTCATTTATTCAAGTCCGCGCTATCCTAGCTCTAATGGACTAGCAGAGAAGGCAGTTTATATTGCTAAAACTATGATGAGGAAGTCTAAGGAAAGTAATAAGGATATCAACATTTTTCTACTTGAATATCGAACAACAATCATTCCAAGTTTAGGTTATACACCATCACAGTTATTAAATAGTAAGTTACTTAAAACAAAACATCCTGTTGCTAAAAGCCTACTTATACCTAAAACAGTACCCTTTGAGGTCAGGGACAAGATGTCCCTTATAAAAGGGAAACAACAGAATTGGTATAACAGAAATAGTAGGAATTACGAATTTAGTCTTACAAAAAGGGATAATGTTGTTTATAGGAGGGATGGAAGATGGGAACCAGCCAAGATTGTAGGAGCAGCCGAATCTCCTAGGTCTTATTTAATACGCAATGAAAAAAATCACATATTACGCAGAAATAGTTTACACTTACCCAAATCGTATAATGAGCCACAATTTACGCCTCCAGAAGATTCAGTTACTGAAGATAAAATTGAAACTCAAATTGAAACTCCTAAGCAGCCTACCTTGCCACAACCGATTGAAAAGCCAACGACCTCGTCAACTAACAATCACAAGCAAAATCACTACATCACTAGGTACGGGCGTAAATGTGTAAAACCTGACTTTTATAAACCGTAAAAACAAAAACTCTAGCTACAATTGCATATGTCTCATCTGTAACCAGTTGTTGCGGGAGATGTTGTATAAAGTATAAGTAAGATTGGCTGGTGTATACTCTCTCTCTCTCTTTATATATTATATAAATAGTTATGTATTGTATTGAATTATGTACTATAGGTTAAGCTTTAATGGAAATTTAATAAAATGTCACTTTTGCCTAAAACGTACTTCTGTTCAATACCACGTACTTCTGTTCAATACCACAGATACTTGGCGGACGGCAGTAGGTGGAACTACTTTTGTGCTTGACGTTAAACTGTGTGCTATTTTACTGGGCGTTTTAACTGGCGATTTTGTATTTTCAGGTGATGATTTCACAACTTCAGGTGATGCCGAAATATTATTCTGTGAATTTTCATCCTGAAAATAAAGACACAAATTGAAATTAAAAAATTACATACCATATCGGCAGAAACATAAAAAAAGTGTGCTTCTGGTGCTACCTCCCCTGGTAGTGGCAATGTTTTGAACTAAAAAATAACAATTTTAAATCAATTCCATACTTACAATTTTGAAAATGGAAAAATTAACTCACTTTAATTTTAATTTTAGGAATAGCTGGCTCATTGTCATTGGGGTTTTCATTGTCGTGGTTCTTTCTTTTTACGTTTTCGCTTGTGCTCCTTCGATGGGGACTTTTCGTTGCCCGACGAATACTTGCTTTTGTGTTTATCTTTGCTGCGCTTCTTGCGGTTTTTGTTGTGAAATTCTTTGCCTGTTTCAAAGCCAATAGAGCTATCGAGGCTAGTTAATGCGCTAGCACTTGTGCTTTGACTGGTAGTTAGGGCTTGAACTGAACTCAAATCCAGGGCACCTTTAGGCAATAACTTTGCATCCTCTGAAGTCGTGGCCAATGGATCTTCTTTCGAAGAATTCTTTTGTGCTTCACTCATTGCTTCGGAAAATTCGATACAGATGCGAACTTTTTCACAGACACTGATTTCAAAGCATTCTCGAGAACAACCTGTGGATTGTGTGTTATCAGGGGACTGTAGTCTATTATTTTGGATCGGGGTCTTTTTGTAGCATTGATTGTATCCTCTATTTTCTTGGGTGCATCGAGAGATTTTCGCAGAGGTTTGGGTGCTGGGAGAGAAGTAAGAGATTTTCCTTTCGGACTGAATTCTAATGATGATCTTTTTGGCCCCATCCGAATGCTTGTATCGGTTGATCTTGTATCGGGTGAAATTGATTTTGGTGACATGCTTGTTTCAGGAATCGAGCTGGAGAGATTTAGATCGGCTGGCACAATCATTCCGTCTTTATTGAAGTGCGTACGTGATTTTCTTGGTCCCTTAGGCATGTCCGGAACCGCATCGGAGTCCTCGGACTTATCACATTCGGAACACTGCCAACCATAGAGCTTTGATTTTTTGGGGTGTCGTGTGAGTGGTGGGTTTAAGCATCCTAAGTGGTAGTGGAAATGGCAGGTATCACACTTGGCTAGCAAATGCTGGTCATTGCAGCGCTTGCATATACCACACTCGTGTACCAGAGCCGTCTTGTTCTGTGATTGGGTGCTTAATACACGACCTGTGTCATCCTTTATTTCAAGAAGATATGCTAGAGGGAATCCAACTACCATTTTGAGGGCAGCTGCTGTTGGTACGGTCATTGGGCGGGAAGGTGGAGTAACTATGGGACTTGGTGCCGCTACCTGTCTCCCGATGTTTTCTAAAGTTGGCATTGTTTTGGTTGGACAAAGTGATTCTATCTGTTTGTACATTTCATGAGCACTGGCCTGCAATGCTTCGTGTTTTGATTTCAAATCAGCATTCCATTTCACCTTCAAGTCGTACTCATCGTTCAGACTCTGCTGGTCCCCCAAAAGATTTGTGTTCGCGTCAATCATCTGCTCTAAATTGCCTTTGAGTTCTTTAATGCGTGAAATTCGATCTAGATAATAGCCTATAAATTCCACACTAAATGCCGGCGCTATATGCCACGTCTTTCGAATGTCTGTAAGGGCTGAGATCTATAGAAATGAAAAAAAAAGTTTCATTCACGATGATAAAACAAACAATTCTTCTTCCATACCTGAGCTTCTTGTAATACTAATGCGGCCATTGACATACTATACATGGACTGCTAGTGGTGTGAATTTTCCATACAAAATTTGAATAAAAATGGTTCCACTTCAAATTAGCTACACTAGCCCTTCCAGGCACAGTGGCAAAACAAGTTATGACTTATTAACTTATTATAACTTATTTTCTGTTTACATTTATCAAACCAAATCAACCAAATTACTTATGTCGAAGAGAAGTATCTCAGTTTGGAGTTCTTTTTCCTGTTTCCAAACAAGGGCACATATAGATATTGTTTCTTCGTTTCCATGTGATGGTGTTTTGGTAATCGATTTGCATGTAATTGGAACACTTTTGGGACAGTTTAATGGCAATTGTAACCTCACGCTTGATACTAGAAAATTCTTTAAAAATATAATACAATTCAATTTAAAAAAAAGAAAAAATGTTAATTCAAAATAAAAAAGACATACATACTTCAAAGTAACAAAATCCATCATCGGTTACAACTCTCTTCTCATACATTGGAGAATGCATTACAGCCGTAGAATTTTGATAGTTCTCATGAAATGCCCAGATATAGACGCAAGGACGTGGATCATCTGGTGGTTCCATGGAGCTTATTTTAACAAGCGGCGATGATCGTTCTTGCGGCAGGGCAACATAAAACACTTGCATTTTGCATATCTGTTAGGTCATACAGCACAAGACGTCCATCGGCTAAGCCTACAGCTAAACCCAATACAAGATCAATTGGTAATAAGGATTGTATGAACTCTGCGTTTTCAACACAAAAAACTTAATACACAAACATGTGAGAAAAAAAGAAAGAAGCTCCAATGTCAAGTGTCATAAATGTTACACAATTTTTCCGCAAAGCCCTCTTTGCGCTAGTGTTTTGTCCGTTAAAAGTGGAACCATCGTGAAGTTGGCAACTAGCAGTCCATGCATAGTATGTCAATGAATGCGGCTATATCAACATCCATTATTTCAGCCTTCTTAAGGAGGCGGTTGCACGCAGTGGCGCTGGTGGTGAGTAATCTTTTGAGTCGGAACTTAATAAAAAAATAACCAAACGTGAAACAAAGATAAAGGATCTGAATAAAGAAGCAACAAACTTACCCCATGGTTCAATTTTCAGATGTTTATTGTTTTGATACTTGGCCAGCTTTCTCTGAATTCGTACTTGACCTGGTGTTGAATTATCATTTTTGTCACTGCCTTCCATTTGGAAGCGACAATCGTTTTTTTTTTTTTTTTTTTTTTTTTTTTTTCCCCTTTTATTTATTCCAATAAATTTACATTTGGTATCTGCAAAGCCTATAAGGCTTGTCTGCAGAAGACTTTACATATTTTAGATTCATATAGTGTTGAACAATTTGAACAATTAAAAAATTCAAACAAATAGCAATATTAATTTAATTTTTAATTTTATATGAAAAAATACCTATATATGAATAAATACCTATGCATAATTATGTATAGTTATGGACCAAGATACAGATTTTTAACTTCTCTCAACAGGTCATTCTTCGGTAGGTTGTGAAATTCTCTTGGGAGATCATTTAGGACCATGGGTACTGCTACATCGAACTTCCTGCGCCCATACTCGTTACGGAACCTCGGTATTTCGTAAAAATGCTGTTGACTTCTGGTGTTTACTTCTTGCTGAGTTGGTATTCTATAAGCACTATCGTTGTAAAAAAATTTCAAGATATCTAGATTATAGATTTGAGAAATATTGAGCATCTTCACTTCCATCCTGTGTTCGGTATCATTGTATTGTCGATTATGAGCTCGAATGACAATTTTTCGAAGTCGTTTGTGTATGTTTTGCAAAGGTTGCATTTGTGATGCTTTTCCCCATGCCAGTATTCCATACCTTAAATATGATTCCACCAATCCAAAGTAGCATTGCTTAAGTACAGATGGTGTGCATACTGTGCTTAGATGAAAAAGTGCATACGCCGATTTTCGCAACTTTTTTGTCACTGATTCGATGTGATAGTTCCACTTAAAGTTGTAGTCAACTATTACCCCAAGATATTTGTATGTTGATACGTTATCAATGTACACGGAGCAGTTATCCTCGTTATTTAGATTCTGTTGCCCCGGAGTATTGTGCAAACAGTTGATTTCGTGCATTTTAAGTTTATTTTGAAATGTGGGGTGGTCGAATATGCATCACTTTAGTTTTTTTTGAATTGATAATCAAACCGTGATCGTGACACCAAGTTGTCAGTGCATTGAATTCTAATTGCATCAATCGTTCAGCTTCTTCTACGCTCCTGTGGCTCACTATAATTGCTGTGTCATCCGCATACGCATAACCCGTCGCTTGTTTAAGAACTGACAGCATTTGATTGACATAAATAATGAAAAGAAGTGGGCCCAGTTTTGATCCTTGTGGGACACCATATGTTTGTATTTGTCTTTCACTAACCTCTTTTCCAATTTTCACCTCAAAGCTTCTATTCTGAAGATAGTTCGAGAACCATGATAAAATATTACCTCTCACGCCTATTTTATCCAGTTGTTTTATTATTTGCACATGACTCAGCGTATCAAAGGCCTTTTTGAAGTCAATGAATAGAACTATTGAATTATGGCTCTTGTGAAGGCTGGAGTATAGTGTATTAGAGAAATCTCCAAGCAACCGATTTATGCTCTTATTTTTTGGAAACCGAACTGATTTTTTTCAAGAATCTGGTATTTTCCAACATAGCCATAAAGCCTATTCGCCATTACCTCTTCTAAAACTTTGTCGACCGCTGATAAGATGGAAATGGGCCGGTAATTTAATATGTCACTTTTGCTTCCGTTTTTGTGTATTGGCCGTACAATCGAAGTCTTAAGAAGTTCAGGAACCGATGCTTGATCTATGCTCATATTCAAAAACTTTGTAATGACTGGAGCCAGAGTCTCTGAGTTAAGTTTTAAATCTTTTGACCTTATTTCATCTATTCCCGCAGATTTTTCCTTTAGCGAACTAAGGATATTTTTGACTTCTTGGACAGTTACAGGTTCTATATACATTGAGCGTTGAGTACTCATTTCAGCACCAATATACGTCTGATGACTGCAATCGTGAACTGTGTTCAAGACTTCAGTTGAAAGTGTATCCGCGAATTTATTGGCTAGCGTTCGAAGGTTACTTTCACTAGCGAAGTTTCTTTTTAAAGTTTCATCTAGATTTGTCTTCTTTTTTCCCAGTATTGAGTTGACTAGCTTCCATGTCTCTTTGGGGTTGTTTTTAGCACATTGAAATTGTTGTTTATAGAAGCTTGTTTTTGCCCTAGCAATTTTTTTATTAAGTTCGTTGCGAAACTTTTTGAACTCTCGTTGAAAGTCTTCATTTAGCCTATTGTTTTTAAATCGTCTGTAAAGTCTATCACGCTCTATGCAGTCTTTCTTTAATTCTGTGTTTATCCAGCTATGTTCTGTGCTTCTTTTCTTTTTTATTACTGTAGACGAAGTGACTATCGTGTTCATTGCATGCATAATTTTTTCATAAAGTTCATTAACTTCAGTGCAGTTATTCAGGTTATTCCAATTAAATTCACCTATCTTTTGTTGAACAAAGTGACTGAGAATTTGATGTTCTTCTTCTTTTACATTCGTTATAATGGGTGATTTTTTTGAGGTTAGGATTTTCATGCATTAGTATTTGACAGATCACGCGGGATTTCAGACATGGTGTCAAAGAGAAAGATGCTCAGTATGCTTTGACATTTCATCATGAATAGACTTACTAACGAGAAACGCTTGCAAATCATTGAATTTTATTACCAAAATCAGTGTTCGGTTCGAAATGTGTTTCGCGATAAATTTTGTTCAGCGATGGGGCTCATTTCTGGTTGAATGGCTACGTAAATAAGCAAAATTGCCGCATTTGGAGTGAAGAGCAACCAGAAGCCGTTCAAGAACTGCCCATGCATCCCGAAAAATGCACTGTTTGGTGTGGTTTGTACGCTGGTGGAATCATTGGACCGTATTTTTTCAAAGATGCTGTTGGACGCAACGTTACGGTGAATGGCGATCGCTATCGTTCAATGCTAACAAACTTTTTGTTGCCAAAAATGGAAGAACTGAACTTGGTTGACATGTGGTTTCAACAAGATGGCGCTACATGCCACACAGCTCGCGATTCTATGGCCATTTTGAGGGAAAACTTCGGAGAACAATTCATCTCAAGGAGTGGACCGGTAAGTTGGCCACCAAGATCATGCGATTTGACGCCTTTAGACTATTTTTTGTGGGGCTACGTCAAGTCTAAAGTCTACACAAATAAGCCAGCAACTATTCCAGCTTTGGAAGACAACATTTCCGAAGAAATTCGGGCTATTCCGGCCGAAATGTTCGAAAAAGTTACCCAAAATTGGACTTTCCGAATGGACCACCTAAGACGCAGCCGCGGTCAACATTTAAATGAAATTATCTTCAAAAAGTAAATGTCATGGACCAATCTAACGTTTCAAATAAAGAATCGATGAGATTTTGCAAATTTTATGCGTTTTTTTTTAAAAAAAGTTCTCAAGCTCTCAAAAAATCACCCGATAGATGATGTTGTTTCAATGCCGCTATATATTGCATAATGGTATGATATACACACTTCTAAAACAGCTGATTTTAATTTAGCATCTTTTACTCTTACCAAAATGTGGTCTATCAGGGTTTTTGTATTGCGAATTAAATCTACGCGTGTGTATGAGAGTATGCAGTTGCATAATCCCTTAGATGCTATCATTGTGAGATATCTGCAAACAGAGCTATTTCTATCATCTTTTACATCAATGTTTACATCTCCCATGACTATCAAATTTTTTCTGTCTTCAAACAAATCGACATGATCACCAAGCTCTTGAACAAAATAATTTACATTTAAACTAGGTGGTCTGTATATTGCAATTATTGAAGTTTCAAATTCGCTTCTTTTAGCAATCAGTGAAATATTTTCATAGAAAGTGGTTTGCTGTTCTAAGGTGTGGTACGAGATATCATTTTTCAAATATATTGCAATTCCTCCTCCTCTTAAATTGACTCTGTTAAAATACTCGCTGTTGTATCCTTCAATCTGGTACAGATGATTTTCTTCTTTAGATATATTTATTTCACATAAAACAATGACATCAATACTTGACAAAAATTCATGTACATATAACAAAAATGCATTCCAATTTTTTCTCATGGATCTTAAATTTAGCGATAAGCAAGTAAATTTACAATTATCGTTTTTAATAAATGTTGTGGCTTCTTTTTTCGACGTAATATTTTTAAAGTTTAAGTTTATTAAATTATTTGTATTTTCGTAATTCATCATGTGGTGTATTTTTTTCGTGCACTAGTGTATTTTTGTAAGAAAAAATAAAACGTTAGAGTATTTTCTCTACATCAGTTGTTGTTTGTATTTCTATAATACGCTCTCCCTCGCTTTTTCTTGCAAGTACTTTATTACTACGAAACCATACATACTTCCATTTATTCTCTCTTGCTTTAGTTTTGGCAAGCCATATAAGTTTCTTAAAGTGTGCGGTTAATTGATTATTGATGTATATATTTTGATTAGCATATATCGGATTGTCATCTTTTTGTAATACTTTGCTAATTTCTCCATATTTGAGTGTTTGTTTTTGTTTTGCTCTCTCTAGTAGTGTCATTTTTGTGTGTTTTCTAGTGAAATTAATTATAATTGTATTTAATTGTTTATTTTTTCTATCTGGATAAGAATATATTTCTTCAATATCGTTTTCTGTTAATTCAGTGTTTAATGTTTCGCCTACGGCTTTCACAATATTAAAAATATTATCATTTTTTTCCATCGGAAAATTTTTTATTTCTATGTTCTAATCGATTTGTTGTTGTTCTAATGCATTTACTTGTGTTTGTAGATTTGTTATTTGTGCATCTTTTGTTTTTATTTGCATTTTATATTCTTCTATTTCTTTTGTTAGATTTTCTAGAAGAACGTTGTTCTTTGAAAGTGCACTGTTAATGTCATCATATTTTTTTGTTGTAAATTCAACCGCTTTAGCATATTCTTTTAGTAGTGCTTTTATTTCAATGAGTTCTTTGTTTATATTCCAGTTTTCATCTTGTTCAACGGAATTGGTAATTGCCTTTGGGGACTCCGTAGTTCTTGATCGTTTGGCTAATTGGGTGTTATCTTCTGACTCTTTATCCTTGCCTCTGCAGTAAGTGCAATCCCAGTTCTTTTTGGCATTGTTGGACATTTTTCTATAAGTGCTTTGGGATATAGAGGAACATTCGAAGTGGAGTTTGCCCTTGCATTTTGAACAAGTTATGTAGTCACCATCTAGCGGCAGGGGATCTTCGCACCGCAAACACTTACTCATTTTTTACTAAAAAAGCAATAAACGTTAACTTACTAAAAATTTGGTTGATATGTGTAAAGTTGTGATCCTTTGTTTTCAATTAAATTATTATAAAATAAAATAAAATTTATTGGCTTTGTTGTTTTGTTTTTTTTTTTTTTTCTAAGGATTTTCCACTTTAAGTTTTTTTTTTTTTCGATTTTTATATTATTTTGCACAGGTAAAAGAAAGCACGTCTTCTCTTGAGAGCAGTTCAACACGAACTTCGTATTTCTGAAGCAAATGCAACCAGTCATAAGCTTGGAAAATTTGATATGTGAATTCGGTAAAGCTCGTTCCAGCTGCACTCTCATGTCGCGAGTCGCGACTGGACTGACGATATTGAGAGCATTGATCCCATTCGAAAGTGTCTTCCCATATTGGCAACAAAGTCCAATACATTCAGATTTTCGTACCATGATGCATTGTTGACGACTCTGAAAGAAAGATTATCAAAACGATTGAGTTTTTAAAGCGCATTAGGTTTCAATTTAAGTTACCTAATAGGAGATAGGTCACTTTTGTCTTTACTAGTGTCCCAAAGTACATCCTGATGATTCTTGAATATTCTATTAAGCTGTTTTTCTATAGCAATTAATTTGTCTCAATGACCGACGCCCCTTGTTGGTTTCGTTCTGTTTTTTTTTGCCACTAAGTTCACCGATAAGACGCGTAGCTCCTCCAACTAACGCAATTGGATTGTGTCCTTCTCGCTGGCAATGCAGAAGTCCCATTATTACCAGGAGATTGCCAAAGTGTAGACTATCGGCAGTTGGATCAAAGCCGGCGTAGATCGTTTGTTGTTTACTTGTGAAAAGTTTTGTCATTTCCGGACTACCGTTTTACGAAGAACAGAATGTAATTTATTACGATTTCTTGTAGTTTTTACAAACATATAAAACAATGTACAACTTACCCAGCGGTGTCTGGAAAGAGATCCTGAAAGAATCCTCTATAAGCTAGAGCCAATAAGTTACTTCTTCGGATATGATGAAATAGTTGACTTCGAATCATTTTGTATGAAATTGTTTATAAAATATAGATAAAACAGTTAATCAGAAGTACTATTAACAACTTTGTTTTTATTAATTTTGACTTTTGTTTTGATTTATTTAAATCGCAGAAATTGTATTTTGTTTTCCTTTTAATTTTCGATGTCAAAATACTCACCTCGCTGTTGATCTGTCAAAACTGGGAACCAACTCAAATTGGACCATGTTCGCATTGCAGTTCTAAGGTGCGCCTATACTTTCTTCATGATTTGTTCTGTTTTTATCTAAAATTTTCATCAAAATCATAGAATTTGTATGCCAAAAGCAGAAAACTATTATTTTTAGCACAGTTTACACTGAAAAGGAACCATACAATTAATTTTTCTTAAATTATTGCATTAATTTTTCAATTTTTGAATTCAACGGATCTCTTTTTTGAACGGCTCAGTTCACCTCATAGTTTTTTCCCCCACGTTGAGCAATATGGGCACAAAATTCTATAACAACTATATTCATAATGGCTTTTTCCCATAAGAAATGCACGGGACAACTAACACATGGTTAACCTCCTCTCAATTTAGCTTGTAGGCCGAAAGAGAGCAAACCCATTAAGTCGGGACTCTAGATAATATATTTCCTCTATGCTTTAAAGTGTGACGAGGTTAGTAGTATACTTCCAGAATAATATATCCTTCTCATAAGTTTGTTTTCATAATTCAATTTGCTACTTTTTTAACGTTAAATGTATTTATGTACTGAAAGGCGGTGGTAAATACTAAATATTATTTGTATCTCAAAACAAAACATATTTTTTAAATTTTTTTATTTTCAGATTATTATGTACTTCAATCATATTGAAGTGCGTCATCGTTTAAAAAATGGAATAAAGGAATCAAACGGCACAATTATTTCAAATGGAATTTTGCCTCTCACTAATGGGAATGTCAAGAGTAAAACAACGCTGTCGCTGTCGCCGTCGAATGATATTACCCAGACTGCAAATGGAAATGTATACAATAGAGAGCAACATAAACAACACTGCAACGGAAAAGCAGCCACAGAAGCAGCAGTATCAGGAGGAGGAGGGTTCTATGATGATCCTAATCGGAGCAAATCGTCATTCGAAGAGGTTCCTCTACACACAGCCTGCCTAACATATCTTGGCTTTTACCTGCTTCATTAAGTTTCTCAGAAGGAACAAATCATCAATGACATACACTTTCATAAAAAGCGAAGTTTTAAAAAAGTCCAATCTGACCGTCATTGCCCATCATAGTGGGAAATTACGGTCATGAACACGGGTAATCACAGTCAGACAATTATTGTCTTCAAATATAAGAAAAACTACAAAAATAATTCAATTTTTACTTTAATTAAAGATAAAAATACATATAATTATGGGAAAATATTATATACACATGTCACATTTATATCCCTTTGCGGACTCCCACCCTGAGCATTCTGCGTGGGCCCACCTCCCACACAAAGTGCAACGAAACCATAAATCGTTATTTTGCCCAAAATCCGCACACACCAAACATTTATTTTGGCCTATCTCACTACTTTCTTCGTCAGAGCTTTCTGTAAATATTTGACGGATATTTTCTCTTTTTTCGATTAAAATTTCTTTCATTGGTGTTGCTGTCAAAACAGATGAATGCTGTTTAAGACGCCTAGGCCTTGAAACTGCATGACCTGCATCAGTTTTTGGTGTTGAAGCCACGGACGAGAATGGTGTCCAAGGAACGGTTTGAGGAGTCTCAGCTGAAAATAATTTCAATTTAAACTTCTTTTAAAAAGAAAAAAAGATAATAGGTACCGTTCGAGAGCTTTAATGACTCGACGAAAGCAGATTTTGACGTTGACGGAATCTCTAATGGATCTGTAATTAATGCTGATGTATTAACTTGAGGTTCTGAAGCATTTGACGACACTTCAATATAATTTTGAACATCTATTGGGTCAGATGTTGTTAAATCACCAGCAAAAAATTCATCTTCTTTGAAAACATGAGGATCTAACGGATAGATTCCTGTTGCTCGGAACCCCGCAATTACTTTATTTATGTTGGCCACACTACCATATGCTTTGTTAAATAGGGATGCTACTTCATATGGTGTGACTCTTGCCATCAAATTTGATTTCATATAGAAATTTACTTCCTGTCTGTAAGCAGCCTTAAGAGGACCAAAAAATGACACGTCAAGAGGCTGAAGTCGATGAGAAGTGTGGGGAGGAATCGAAAGCATGACAATGAAGTTATTCCTGCAAAAATTATAGGATGCAAGTGATATATGGCTGCTGTGGTTATCAACTATTAAGAGAACATTGTTTTCTTCGGTTGGCTTAGTGCATGAGCGGAAGTGCTTCAGCCAGTAGTTGAAAATATCTTCAGTTATCCAACCGTTTTTGGAGATGGTGTAGAGAGCACCAGGTGGACCACCTTTCTCCAAAAGAGGAGACATCCTTGCTCGCGGGAAAATAAACATTGGAGGAACATATGTTCCTGAAGCACTCATGGCACACATCACAGTTATATTTTTTCCTCGTTCACCACTCGTTACAGCACCCACTCTTCTTTGTCCTTTTTGGGCTAAGATTTTCCTCGGATCGGCTACCGTTGTTATCCCAGTTTCGTCCGCATTGTAAATGTTGTTTGGCGTGAACTTGTGTTTTTCCATCAAGTTTTCAAGCTGTTGATAAAAGAGGGAAACCTCAACCTTGTTAAATGCTGAAACGCGATTCAGACTTGTTGATTCAGCCTTGCGAATAGCTACTCTTGGGTTTCGACGCAAAAAATTTCTCATCCATTCGACTCCAGCTAATTTGTCTTCACTGTAAAAATTGTTTGGCACGCTGTTTTGTTGTGCGTATTCGTAAACATGTTTTCGGAGCTGCAAGGCGCTAACGCCGTAAAACAGCTTGCCAAGAAGAACAACCTGGTCAACAATTTCTTTTTCTTGTTGCTGTGTAAAAATTGGGTTTCTTCCCATAGAAGGTGGCTTTAAAATGCCATTTTTAATGCGTTGTTGCAGACTGGAGAAGGGAATTTTGTATTTTTTTGCCGCGGCCCTCATTGTAAGGCCATTTGAATGGGCTCTGATGGCATTCTGTAAATCGTTATCTGTCCAAAGAGCCTTATTGGACGTTCTTTTGCGATTTCTTGTCATACTGAAATAAAAAAATTGAAAATAAAATTATAATTTTAATGACGGTCACTTGACCGTTATTTCCCAATATCATGTGTCACCACAAACAAATTTTTTTCAGCAAAATGCATAAATATTTTTTTTGAAATATTAGTGAACTTACACACAAACGTATGGAGCACTTAATAAAAAATAAAAAATGTATACAAAACCATGTATATATAAAAAATGTTTGTTTCTTTAATAATAACAAATGCACACTGATTTTTGTTCGACTGATAATAAGATCAGCAGTAGTGAATTTCGTTATTTTTGATTTTTAATCACAGTTTGCCATGAATTTGAACTTTTCGAACGTCAAAATATTTTTCTTAAGTGCCTTGCACATGAGCAACGAACTGCGAACTGCGAATGGACGAACAAACGTAATTTTACACATTTCAAAAAGTCAATTCCACACAAAAACACATTTAAATTATAAGAAACCAATTGACACTAATATTAGGATAATAAAATTTGCATTTTGTTCTCTAAAACAAGAGAATTTTGTAAAAACAATTTGGTAGTAACGAATCGCAGTGTGGTTGCTGCGAACTATCAAACTCTATTCGCGTTCCACATAACATCCACACTTCAACGAATAAATTGTTCGCGCTCAACTTAACCTCAAAATTATACCACTCTTGTTTTGTTTTTGTGTGAAAGATCTTTCGAGTAAATAAGCACAGGGATGTGCTGTAGTGTTGGTTAAACATCGATAGTCTATCGATAGTAAAAAAACTATCGCGTACATCGATATTTTCTAAAAACTATCGAATACACTATCGATAGTTTCAATACTTCCAAATTATTTTACCACAAGGCTATTTTTCTGAACACACCGCTGTTTAATTTTCAACTCATACAACACTGGAAATCTTTTGAAAATCTTCATGTCCCATCATTTCAATTTATGATTTTTGGTTTGGGGAACCACCGAATTATCATTTTGTAAGTTGTCAAACCTTAGAACAAAAATTAAACTCAATAATAGACAGAAACAACAGAATTGAAGAGAAACAGGAACACCTAGAAAAGAAAATAAAATATTTAGAGAGATTTATAAAGAGAAAAAATCTTGTTATTTACAATATAAAAGAAACTGAAAAAAGCAACGAAGAATTAGTAGACACCATTTTACACCTTTTAAACACTATTCTCGAAATAAAAACTGAATATTTTGAAATCGATTTTGCAAGACGTCTAGGAAATAAAGGAGACAAAATAAGACCTATTTTACTTGGATTGACA
This sequence comes from Eupeodes latifasciatus, assembly GCA_920104205.1. Classification (NCBI taxonomy): domain Eukaryota; kingdom Metazoa; phylum Arthropoda; class Insecta; order Diptera; family Syrphidae; genus Eupeodes; species Eupeodes latifasciatus. Next base: position 20,059,246 of record OV049927.1, read on the forward strand.
ACACAAATAAAAAAAGATACTATAATGAAAAACAAAACTAAACTGAGACATTATAAAGAGGACATCATATACATAAAAGAAGACTACATAAAAGAAGATTTTAATAAGACAGTCCAAGAAAATAAACCATTTTCCAAAAATCAAAATAATCAAAAAATGACATCAGGAAACGACATTGAGAAGAAAAAACAACGAATGCCTAAAAGAAATCGACAATATGACAACGATCCAAATGCAAATGAAAATGAACCAACATGTTCGACCAAATTGAAGAGACCAAAAACAAATGAAAAAGTCCAAAATGACAAACATAACAAAATAAGAAACAACAGCATTCATAGATTTCTACAATCAAACCAAAAAGAAATTAATAATATGAACAGTGACCAACACAACAACTAGCAACAAAAGAAGCAAATTTTGAATAATAAGGACTCTACCCCAAGCCGATTAGCCATCGTGGGGAATGACGGCCAATTCCCTCCAAACTGCCCATCAAACCAAGACCAATCCAAAAACACTCTAGACATTTGTACATACAATGTAAGAACATTAGCTACAGAAGCAAAACAATCAGAACTAAGACTAGCATTATCAACTATCAACTGGGATATACTGGGACTATCCGAGCTAAGAATTTTTGGACAAAACATAATTGAAAACCAGAATGATATATTCTGTTACATTGGTGAGACCAAAGGCTTGCATGGAGTTGGATTTCTCATCAAAAAGAGTTTAAAGGACAGAATAATAAATGTACGATTTTTTAGTGAAAGGATTTGTAGCCTATGTTTAAAAATACAAAACACAAAAATGACGATAATTCAGGTTTATGCCCCGACCAAAACAGCAACTGACGAAGACATTTCGAACTTCTACAATCTATTGGACAAAGTATATAATGAAACAAAAACGGATATAATGTATGTTATAGGAGATTTCAACGCCAAGTTAGGGAAACAGATTGACAATGATGAAGAAGTAATGGGACCATTTGGATACGGATGAAGAAACAAAAGAGGAGACCTACTTATAAAGTGGCTGGAAGAGACGAATCTCAGATTTGCAAATTCTTTCTTCAAAAAGAGAGAAACACGAAAATGGACCTGGATTCACCCGAATGGGATAACAAAGAACGAAATTGACTTAGTTCTAACAAATAAACTGAAAACTATTAATGACATCTCCGTATTGAATAATTTTAAATTTGATAGTGACCATAGGCTAGTAAGAGCAAAAATAAAAGTGGACCATAATACGTTGAAAAGAAACAAACAAACACTCAGTATTCCTAGAATGATACCAACCGAAAATATTGACAAATATAATGACATGCTTAAGAAAGAAATAAGACTTAATATAACTACAAATAGAATAAACGAAAACTTTCAAAATACATATGATTCATTAGAACAGATAATAAAGAACTCGGCGAAAGTTTCAATCATGACTGCTGTTACTCCAAAACCTGATAAATTAACCGATGACACTAAAGCGCTGATAACCAGAAGAGATAATCTACGAAACAAGGACAACTTATCAGACCATGAAAAAAATGAACTAAGATACCTTCGGAAAACCATAAAAGAAGATGCGAAAAATGATATCCAAACATATAACGAAACAATGATAAAAGATATATTAAGCAACACAAAATCTATTAAAAAGACAAAATCATTTCTTGACGACGGAAAAGAGTGGATAACATCAATTAAGAACAAAAATAACAACGCTATTAATAGGAGAGATATAAATGAGTCTGCTACCAAGTTTTTCGAAGAACTCTTCAAATCGTCAAAAGAAATAAAAGATAATAATATATCGATGGCGGACAGTTACTCCAACATAAATACTATTACACTTTTTACAAAAACAGATATTGAACAAGCAATTGACGATCTAAAGACAGATAAGTGTACAGGAAATGACGGTATTGTAACAGAAATGCTCAAATATGGAAAACAACCAATTTCTACAGTCTTGACCACGATTTTTAATGACGTACTTATAACACAGCAGATTCCAAGACAATGGAAACAAGCTACAATTACGCTTATCCACAAAAAAGGAAATAAAGATGACATAAATAACTACAGACCAATAAGCAACATTTCTATGATATATAAACTGTTCTCCAAAGTAATGTATACAAAAATTAAGGACACATTAAACAGAAATCAGCCAAGAGAACAAGCAGGATTCCGAGAAGGTTTTTCAACAACAGACCATCTGCAAACAATGAACCAACTCATTGAAAAAACTAACGAATTTGAAAAACCTTTGTATCTTTTATATATTGACTTCAGTAAAGCATTTGACTCAGTAGAACATGACGAAATATGGACAGCGCTGACAAACCAAGGAATTCATCCTATCTTTATAAGGACGATGAAAAATATATATACAGACAGCGTGGCGAAAATAAAAACCGAAAGAATAGGAAGAGAAATAAAAATAAAGAGAGGCGTAAGACAGGGGGATCCAATGTCACCACCATTATTCTCTGCGGTACTGGAAGAAATATTCAAGAAACTAAACTGGGACAATAGATATGGAATAAATATTTGGGGACAATATTTGAGCAACATTAGATTCGCTGATGACATAGTTCTCATCTCATCAGCTTCCGGACAAATACAAAATATGCTCATAGAATTGACAAATGAATGCAAGAAAGTTGGACTTCATATCAATAAGTCAAAAACTAAGATAATGACTAACCATATTAAAGATGACATAATGCTGGATAACGAACACATAGAATATGTAGAAGACTATACTTATCTAGGACAGACTAAGTCATTCATTAACCAAGAGAAAAAAGAAGTTTCTAGACGCATTACCAATAGTTGGAAACAATTTTGGAGTCTAAAACAAATATTACAATCAAATCTAAGGGACGAAACACGAAAATATATACTAGACTCTGCTATTCTTCCTGTTATGACGTATGGGTTACAGACTATATCCTTGACTTCAAGTTTACTTGACAAAATAAGAATATGCCAAACCAAGATGGAAAGAAAACTACTTAACCTACGAATAAGCCAGAGAGTGAGAAATAGAGAAATAAGACGAAGAACTGGTTTAACGGACGTGGTTGAACGAGCAAAACTCCTTAAATGGAATTGGGCAGGACATATATCTAGAATACAGGACCAAAGATGGACAAAAATCATTACAAAATGGACACCACCAGAAAGCAGAAGACCAATTGGACGACCGAAGAAAAGATGGGCAGACGATTTGCTTAAAGAAAGACAAAGTTGGTACAATGACGCAAAAGATAGAGATCTCTGGGCAACATTGGGGGAGGCTTATGCCAGATCATAGAATTTTGACACGCATCCATTTATTTATTCAAACTTTGCTTACATATTAAAGTTGATTAAAAAAAAAAAAAAAAAAAAAAAAAATATGTCAATTTTATATAGTAATTAATTTAAAAGAAACAGAAAATGTAAACAAGAATGTAAATAAATATTGTACAAAAATATCAATAATGGCAAATAAAAGCTTATAATAATAATAATAATAATAAAAGTTGTCATTGTCATCATATGTTACTATTTTTTGTTTAATAAACTAATTTAAAATAAGCACTCTTGATTTTTGTATCATTTGCCTTAACAGCTAAATTCATTTTTCATTCATAAAAATTTTGTCTTGTGACCGAAAAACTCGTGAACTGGTGGGTCAAATGTTTAAATTTTTTTTCAAATTGTTTGGCATCTTTGGGAAGCTTGCCAGCTTGCCACATTAACCAAAAAAATAAAGTGGTATTCGTCAGGCCGTACCGAACTGTTTTTTTTTTTTGGATTGCAATAATACATCGTGTTTTTTTTTCAAAAAAATATCTTAAAAAGCAAGTTAAATTTTACATTTCTAGTTGCTTAACATAAGTTTGAAATTCAAAAATTCAGATTTTCAACCGTTTATTATTATTAAAAAATGTGTACCTAATAGAAAAGCCTTTTTAATGCTTTTTAAGATATTTAGTAAAACCATCGATAGTATCGATAATGTTTTCCAAAACTATCGATACTATCAAAAGTGGAAACTATCGATGTTTAACCAACACTAATGTGTTAAAAATATATTTTCTCTGAGTAAACATCCCTGGGTCAAGTTGACACTTCGTCACTACCTGCGAATAGAAATAAAAGCTCATGTGAAAGAAAAGTCAAAATATGCGAACATCCACAGTTCGCAGTTCGCAGTTCGTTGCTCATGTGCAAGATGCTTTATTCTTCTCTATCATATGCAATCAAAATATATACAAAAATGCAATGACCGCCATTGCCCATTGACCGTGATTAGACCACGTTCCCCTATCAATATTTTGGTAAATTACATTTGTTCCAATTTTGTTCGTAACTTCATTTGGAATGATAAAATTATGGCAACATTTTACCCCTCGCAAATTGTTTTTTATAATTAAAATAGCATCTGTAGAAATTAAATGCAACCTGTTTCTTTGCTTGGTTTTGGTTTATTTGGCTAAAAATTCGTTCTAACTCAGCGTTTGATATTGGCAGTACCAATATCGAAATAGCGAAATTTGCCAATTCTTTAAAAAGATTTTCTCCACTAGCATCTTTATAACATGAATCTTCACACCAAAAAGGTACTGTTTCCTCTATGTTGTTCCATCTTACAAAGTTTAGATTGTCTCATTGACTAGAAATTTTGTCAGCTAAAATCGCCTCGACATTCATTGCCTTCAAAACAGGTTGTAGTTGTAGGGAGGATTTATTTTGCGAAAGGCATTCGCTTACCGAAAACATTCTTATCTGCTTTAAAATGTTAAGATTTTTTGGCACTCTCTGCTGCAACTCTTTTACTACTTACTTACTTACTTAAGGTGGCGCTACAGTCCTGTGTGAACTAGGGCCTCACCCAACAAACTTCTCCATCTAGCTCGGTCCCTAGCTAGATGTCTCCAGTTTCGCGCTCCGAGTTGGGTGAGGTCACCTTCTACTTGTGCGCGCCACCTGATTCGCGGTCTTCCTCTACTGCGCTGTCCTGTGGGTGTGGATTCGAAGACTTTCCGGGCCGGAGCATTGGTTTCCATGCGCTCTACGTGACCTAGCCATCTTAGTCGTTGGACTTTTACCCTTCTGGCTAAGTCTACGTCGCTGTACAGCCCGTACAGCTCGTCGTTCCATCTTCTCCTCCACTCCCCTTCGATGCATACGGGACCGTAGATCACACGAAGAATCTTTCTCTCGAAACAACCCAAGGTGCTTTCATCCGCTTTTGTCAAAGTCCATGCTTCTGCACCGTGTAGCAGGACGGGGATGATAAGGGTCTTATATAGCGACACTTTGGTCCTTCGAGAGAGAATTTTTCCACTCAATTGCTTTCTTAACCCAAAGAAACAGCGGTTAGCAAGAGTTATTCTTCGTTTGATCTCAGCGCTGGTGTTGTTTTCTGCGTTTAAAGCGGAGCTTAGGTAGACGAAGTCCTTGACTACCTCAAAGTTACGTCTGTCGATGGTGACGTTTTGACCAAGACGTCGGTGTTGTAGGTCCTTTCTTGATGACAGCATGTACTTTGTTTTGCCCTCATTAACCGTTAAACCCATTTTTGCGGCCTCTGCCTCAATACTCACAAAAGCCCCATTGACATCACGCTGAGTTCTTCCGATTATGTCAATGTCATCAGCATATGCTAGTAATTGGACAGACTTTTGAAAGATAGTGCCTCTGGTGTTGACGTGTGAGCTTTGCACTATTCTTTCAAGTACGATGTTAAAAAAATCACATGACAGCGCATCACCTTGTCTAAAACCTTTTTTGACATCGAAAGGTTCAGTTAAGTTGTTTCCAACCTTTATGGAGCAGCGTGAATTCTCCATGGTCATCCTTTTTTACTCTCTTTTACTAGCTTTATAATAAAATGTTAACAGTTTTGTCTAAATACATCAATATCTTCCTTGCTTACTTCCAAATTTAATTCTAATTCATTTAGTTTTTCTTCGCATTCGACTCCAAGGTAAGGCTTTGTTTGTAGCCTTAAGCAACTTATGTCTAAATCAGGACTAAGATCATAATCACAGTTGGGCATAACAATTTTTTTGATAAGCATTAATATGAGAAGTTCCAAATCACCCAAAACTTTAACAAAATCCCCTTTTTCACTTTCAAATATTTTGTTAACCCTTTGAAGTTCTTCTAAATAATTAAAGAAAGTGTTTCGAATTTTTGACTTGATTCCAGTCAAAAATAAATGTTGACTGCATCTGTATTTTATTTCCAGCAAACGAAGAAAAAATCCAGTCAAATCTGACTGGAAACAAGTCAAAATGGCAACAGTGCCAAAAGTAGCTAAAGAAAATATTTGAGAGGTAAGATGACGATTTGAATCGATTTGAAATCCACGAACTGACTGAGTCTGAAATTCGATTTGTTACCAGGGCTATGTTGCGCTTTACGATGCCTTCGAGAGCTTCTATTCACGCTATCTCTATCGGAGGATTCAAGAATACTGGAATCGCCCGATTTGCAGTGTCTCTAGAGCAGAGGTAACCCTCAAGGATCGCATAACTAAGGACTACGGTTGGACATTCGAGTTCACTGGAACAGAAACACGATTTCTGAACCTGAGGTCGTACAACTACTACAACTCTGTGCCGAACAGTCTGAGCAGCGTTGCCGAACAGACGGCTTGGCTTTAGGCAGTCCCTGTCTTGAATTTGGGGCAACTCACCTGCACTTGGAACTCGAAAAACTAACGGCCGAATTCGTCTGTGCCGAAGATGCTATTGTATTGAATTGGCTTTGCAACGAATTCACTCAATCTCCCAGCCCTACTCACACCTGGATGTTTGGTCTTAAGCGATGAAAAAAATCGTGCATCGATTATACTTGTCATTCGACTGTCAGGAGCCACAACAAAAGTATTTAAACACAATAACATGGAAGATCTGGAATGTGTACTCCGACAATGTAAAATTGATCGTGACAAAGAAACTAATTGATTTTATCCGTGTGAATAGACATGCCCACTGCTATGCCAATTCAATGTCTCCGCACAACAAATCTTAACTTCAATGAAAATGATCATGGGACTAAAATTGAACAACTAGCTCGGAATACACGGTATTTCCGACGACAATTGGCCCAAATGGGTGTCATAAACTATGGCCATAAAGATTCTCCCGTTGTACCGATGCTCGTATATCTTTTCTCTAAAATTGGGTAAGTAATTTTTAAACATTTTGTATGAATACCTATTCGAAGGTTTAACTCAAAGCAACCATAGTTTTGCATTCGCTTCAATCTACAAAAGTGTAGAAGCGGAAAAGAAAAAGACATCTTCGCTTTGAGTCAATTTTCTCTGATTATTTATTTGTTAAATGTGAATTAAATAATTATTTTATTTTACAGAGCTGTATTTCGTACACTTACTTTCCGTAAGGAAGCTGTTGTTGGAGTTGGGTTTCCTGCCACTCCAATTATAGAAGGGCGTATACGTTTTTGCTTATCAGCAGCTCACGCTAAAGAGCAGCTTGATTATGCCTTACAAGTTATCGATGAAATAAGTGTTCAGTTGGCCTAAATATTCACGTAAACTACGAGATCCTAATCCGATTATTTTTTAAGTTTAAGGGAATAAATAAATTATAATAAATAATAATAATAAATAAAGGAATAAGGTCATTTTATAATTCGTTTAACAAAGCATCTTGCACATGAGCTACGAACTGCGAACTGTGGATGTTCGCATATTTTGACTTTTCTTTCACATGAGCTTTATTTCTATTCGCAGACAGCGACGAATTGTCAACCCTTTTCTCCATATTTTATTCCGCCATGATCTTTCACACAAAAACAAAACAAGAGTGGTATAATTTTGAGGTTACGTTGAGCCCGAACAATTTATTCGTTGCAGTGTGGATGGTATGTGGAACGCGAATAGAGTTTGACAGTTCGTAGCAACCACACTGCAATTCGTTACTAACAAATTATTTTTACAAAATTGTCTTGTTTTAGAGAACAAAATGCAAATTTTATTATCCTAACATAATTGTCAATTGGTTTCTTATAATTTAAATGTGTTTTTGTTTGGAATTGACTTTTTGAAATAAAATCACGTTTGTTCGTTCATTCGTTGTTCGCTCTCATGTGCAAGCCACTTAAGAATGTCATTTATTTAAGGTATGAGAAGGTATAAGCACAGATAAGAAACTATACAGATGTCTCATCCCCATAGAACAAAATGTCCCATATTTTGTTCACTACTCCTTGGCTATCAACCGACAAAAAGCTTTTTGTCGGTTGATCGTCAAGCACAAAAAGCTGTTTGATTTCACATATTGGCTTCCTATGTGTCTAACTGTAAAAAATTCTAAAGTTGGTTTTTCTCTCAAGTCAATGTCCATAGAGACAAAGAAGAACAGAAACTGTTTTGGTTTCGATTTCGATGATGTTTTGGTCCCGATGTTACCATATTTCAGTTGCTATTGTTCAAGCGATGTAGGTATTTTATGTTATTTATGCTATATATTATTGAATATGAAAATAAAAACCATAGTTATTAATTTTTCCATGTTATAATTTACTATATCAAATAAAACAATATACATATGTTGAAAATACATTTAAGAAAGGAAGAGAAGATGAGTTAGGTGCAAGACATTTTAAAAATAATTTGTATGGATTCCTATGGTAACACTGATGCAAATGTACGTGCGCCGCCGCGCCGCTGGTGAGCGTATGAGGCTTAGTTTTGGTTGCCTTCCTTATTTTGATTTTTTTTTGATACATATATTGAACGCATGTGTATGTTTATAGTTTATAGTATGTGTATAGTTTCTTATCTGTGGTATAAGTATAAAGTTAGTTACTGAAGATCTATTATATTTCTATCACTAAAAATAAATAAGTAAAGTAAAATTGAAAGATGTTTTATTTTCATTCAAAAAAATCAACATCCATTAAAAATCGCAGTGTTAAAAAGCGGAAACTAAAAAAAAGGAGAAATCGCAGTCGTCTAGTACCCGTTATTTTGTGGGTGCATTTTTGTTTCGATATTCGCTTAATATGGTTTTAAAAATAACCAATGATTTCTTCCCCAGCCCACAATTTTACACTAGTGTTTCATTCAATACATATTCTTTTGCAGTAACTGTTTCTGGGCAAGTGGATTTCAAAATAAATACATTTGTTGTCCTTGCTTTTGCATTCATTTTGAATATTTGTTTCAAAGTTAGAACTTAAAGACGGACTTAATTTCGACGAAAATTATCTTAAGAAAATGGATATGGACTTACAAGGTAAGCCTTTTTTGTATTATTGAAAATTGAAATTAGGTAATTATGTCTATAGGTAACTAAATATGTATTTTATTTCCAGATTTCATACGTTTATTTTTAAGTAAAAAGTCGAATAAGAAAATAAGTTCTTTCTTAGGTCATAGCATTTTCCGTTGCATTGGAACTCATAGTTAAAACCTTATTGCGAGTGTGTTATCACACAAAGAAAGAGAAACAAAAACTTTAATTTAGAATCTACATAAACACCTTTATTTTGGAATGAATTTTATATTTTTTCTTATTGTCATGGTACTGAACCTTGAGGTGAGTTAAAATATTTTACAAAATAATCCCTTGCTGTTGAACCATCATGAAATCCACGTGAATTTGTTATATTAGGTTTTGTCAACGAACACTCATAAAAAGTGTCTTCATACCTTATCCCATCTCTTTTGCGAACAAAATTGTGAAGGATGCAACAGGCTTTAATAATAATATCGCAAAATGAGAGATGCACGTCAAGTGGTCTATGTAGTATCCTCCATTTATTACTTAAGATTCCAAAGGAGCAGTCCACCATTCTTCGGGCTCTAGTAAGACGATAATTATATATTTTTTTGTCCGTGGACAAATTTCTTCGTCCAAATGGACGCTGTATGTGGTCTGATAAGGCAAAAGCTTCATCGGCTATAAACATGTAGTGATCCACTACATGCGACCACTCTATTAGCCTTATTTACAATACATATATGTACATCAATTTCCATTCCCAAGCCACCACACACGATCTTGTATAGTATCATTTTTCGTTGTCATTCGCGCAACCGATCCAAAACATTGTCACCCATAAATGTGTCATCTTCCGTAGCCCACTTAGTGAAACCTAACACCACAGCAATTAATTAATTGTCGCCAGTTTTGCTATATACTATAGCTACGGCTATAGTTATAAGTCAGCCGGTACGGTACAAAGGTTCTAAGTGCAGCAAAGTAAGAATGACCACCATGAGCAAGCATTGTTTTGAATTCAATGTATGTACATATATAATTATATTACACTTCGGTAATTAGGCCGCTGCGCTGCCCGTGTGTATCTGGTACCTCTATGGATAAGTAAACCGATTGAATTTGCTTCATATTGGGCCAGTGTAAGCAAAATATGATTCATCGAACTCTTCATGCAATGGTTATTGGTATCAATGCGAGTTGACAAAATTGAAAATTATGATGATAAGGCATTTTTCATATGAGGTTGCGTAAAAATGCATTTTCATATGGAAAATGCTATATTATTAAGTGGTCGAATGGTAATGGAAATTGCTGAAACTAGTATAAATGGGCAAAGGATGATGAGGAATGGTCAGAATTTAGATACCATTCAAACTTGAAGGTCGCAGCCACGCATTGAGACAGCGGGCCTTTCAAGTAATAAATAAATAAAAAAGCAAAAAAATATTTCTTTTATTTTCTAAATTCTCCCGAAACAAACTCTTCCCTGAATCGTCAGGAAGTACTGATTGACTGGGTTATTACATGGTGGCAGCGGTGGGATTCTTTTAAAAATCCCCTACAAAAAATACAAAAGGCCGTTCCTTTTGATGCGTATTGCTGGGGCTATACAACAGCAAAGTTAAAGTAGTAGAAAATTTATTTGTGAAAAATTCTATGACCATAAGTACTGGCGAATTCCTTCAAGAGGACGCGGAGGCAAAATATAGGTAGTGAAAAGACCAGGTTGTATTCTGCAACTTTAAGGCGTGAAGTCTGCCTGGCACAGTTTAAACATCAACAAAAGCAACAACAATAACAACATCGACAACAAAATCAACAGCACCAGAAAATAAAATTAGCGTAAGAAATTTTTAACAATTATATTTACATATATTTTTTGGTGAACCCCATTTTCTTTTTCCCTCCCCTCTTCAAAATATTTTTCCCTCAAAATTGTCAGGACACGACGAGACCGACAGCGTTTAGAATTTTTTTTAATCTTCCTTTTAACGTAATAAACGTAATAGAATGTGAAACAATGCCGTTTCAGGTCAATATAAGCGATATTTTCAATATAGTGCCCATCTTCAATGGTAACCCCAGTGAATTGAATAAATTCATCGCATGCGGGAACATCTTGTTCTCATCATGTAAGAAAGAGGAACATACAACATTCCTCGAAATAGTAAAAACTAGGCTACAAGGTCCGGCCTTCGAACTAATACAGTTCAACTCTTTTACAAAGTGGGGTGACTTAGTTGCTAAACTAGAGGACGAGTATAAGGAAACCAAAACTCGTTCTGTCGCCCAGAATGAACTTTTGGTAGCTCAACAAAATGCCAGAGAGTCAGTTGAGGAGTTTGGAGACAAAATCTCAAAACTTTTAACCTCTCTTAACTCAGCAACATTCTCAGGTACTAGTGACGCATCCGTCAGGGCGTATCTGGTCGATGAGAACGAAAAACTGGCTATCCAGACATTTGAAGATGGTCTCTCGAATCAAAATTTACGTTTGATGGTTCAAGCTCGCGGGGAAACCAGTTTGAAAAGGATAATAACGTTCGCAGAAAACCATGCTGCAAGAATAGATAGGCAGATGCCTGCCTATAGGAATAAACCCCCTTTACAACAGAATTCACCCTCAAACTTTTCTTCCCGACCCACCTGTCAAATTTGCGAGATCTTGGGACACTCTGCCCAAACCTGTTACCAAAACAAGACGCTACCCAAATTTACCCCAAAAACAGAAACTGTTAAATGCAATTATTGCAACAAAAACTATCATACGGAAAGCGAGTGTAGACTTCGAAAACTACACTCACAAACAAACCAAGTGAACCCGCATAACCCTTTTAAAACCGAAAGAAACAATGGTGAGCAACGACAGGTGAACTTCCACCACGTATTGCCCGAAAGCCAATTTTCTTATAATACGGGAAACGAGAATTGTCGGGTCGAAGAGATCGGTTATCCTTCCCGACAACAAGTTCAGGCCAACATACACGAAACTCAAGAGTAACGGCAAGCATAATTATAGAATTGCTTCCTTACAATGACTTGACCATAATAAGAATTCCATTCACAGACGACGGTAAGAATAGAAGTCTTGTTATTGACACTGGTTCTGAAATAAGCATAATTAAAACACCTACGATCAAACCCATAAAAAACAATAAAAATAACATAACAATTTCAACCATGGGCGGCCATAAGGTAATGAGTACCAGTGTTGTAAATGAGACTCTATTGGTCGGCTGTGATGATGATAAAATTATAATAACCCACCCCTTTCACATTCTAGATGTAAGTACCGACATGAATTTTGACGACATCATAGGAAACGATTTTCTAAAAAAATATTCATGCGTAGTTAACCATGATGAAAATTTTATGAAGATCTTTCCCTTCATTGGTGACCAATCTACCGCTACGATACATTGTTTTGGGAAAGTACTGAGTACTATTCCTCATCATATAGCTAATGTATCAAAAGCAAATATAGAAATACATTCGGTACCCAAATCTGTTATATTGTTATTATTTTTATTGTACTATTCGTACTAGAATGTCAGCTTGTTAGACTTGACCATTCCTTTTAATTTCATTGAATGTTTTTGAACAACAACAACAACTTAAAGGTGCTACCACTCATTGTTTTTGGCTGGAGATATAACTATTTCGTGCTTTCCCACTTTTGCACTCATCAGTCTCCTTTTTTGTAATGCTGAGCTTTAATCCAATTTTATTTGAAAAACTTTTTATGCACAACATAGGATTCGAACCCACGCATATCAGATTTGCTCAGTCTTAGAAGTCGTGTACACTACGCACTCCACTACTTTAGACCACTGACGTCACAGGTCGAGATGTGCTAATTGTTTATCAAATGCATTTGAAGCATCAACCTTTTTATAAGCTCCTTTAAGTATGCTGTTTTGTTCCGCCTCCATTTTTCTCCATACCTTATTTGATAGACTTACAATTCGTAGTACGTATCAAAGGGGGAGAGATTGGAAGATCGGTAACGAACCAGACTATTAAGTTATTATTGTTATTATTTTTATTGTACTATTCGTACTAGAATGTCAGCTTGTTAGACTTGACCATTCCTTTTAATTTTTAATTTAATTTTAACAACAACTTAAAGGTGCTACCACTCATTGTTTTTGGCTGGAGATATAGCTATTTCGTGCTTTGCCACTTTTGCACTCATCAGTCTCCTTTTTTGTGGTGCTGAGCTTTAATCCAATTTTATTTGAAAAACTTTTTATGCACAACATAGGATTCGAACCCACGCATATCAGATTTGCTCAGTCTTAGAAGTCGTGTACACTACGCACTCCACTACTTTAGACCACTGACGTCACAGGTCGAGATGTGCTAATTGTTTATCAAATGCATTTGAAGCATCAACCTTTTTATAAGCTCCTTTAAGTACGCTGTTCCGCCTCCATTTTTCTCCATACCTTATTTGATAGACTTACAATTCGTAGTACGTATCAAAGGGGGAGAGATTGGAAGATCGGTAACGAACCAGACTATTAAGTTATTATTGTTATTATTTTTATTGTACTATTCGTACTAGAATGTCAGCTTGTTAGACTTGACCATTCCTTTTAATTTCATTGAATGTTTTTGAACAACAACAACAACTTAAAGGTGCTACCACTCATTGTTTTTGGCTGGAGATATAGCTTTTTCGTGCTTTGCCACTTTTGCACTCATCAGTCTCCTTTTTTGTGGTGCTGAGCTTTAATCCAATTTTATTTGAAAAACTTTTTATGCACAACATAGGATTCGAACCCACGCATATCAGATTTGCCCAGTCTTAGAAGTCGTGTGCACTACGCACTCCACTACTTTAGACCACTGACGTCACAGGTCGAGATGTGCTAATTGTTTATCAAATGCATTTGAAGCATCAACCTTTTTATAAGCTCCTTTAAGTATGCTGTTTTGTTCCGCCTCCATTTTTCTCCATACCTTATTTGATAGACTTACAATTCGTAGTACGTATCAAAGGGGGAGAGATTGGAAGATCGGTAACGAACCAGACTATTAAGTTATTATTGTTATTATTTTTATTGTACTATTCGTACTAGAATGTCAGCTTGTTAGACTTGACCATTCCTTTTAATTTCATTGAATGTTTTTGAACAACAACAACAACTTAAAGGTGCTACCACTCATTGTTTTTGGCTGGAGATATAGCTATTTCGTGCTTTGCCACTTCTGCACTCATCAGTCTCCTTTTTTGTGATGCTGAGCTTTAATCCAATTTTATTTGAAAAACTTTTTATGCACAACATAGGATTCGAACCCACGCAAACACTCGGAGATGCATACCCATTGCCGAATATCACAGACATTTTCGACCAACTAGGTCAGGCAAAATATTCCAGTACACTTGATTTAGCTAAAGGGTTTCACCAAATATTGGTAGCCGACGCTGATAAAGAAAAAACCGCGTTCAGCACACCATTTGGTCACTACGAATATAACCGTATGCCATTTGGTTTGAAAAACGCCCCTGCTACGTTTCAACGCCTCATGAATAATGTTCTCATGGGACTGCAGGGTATTGAATATTTTTTTTATGTAGATGACATCGTTATCTATGGGTATGATCTTGATAGCCACAACAGAAAGCTCGTTAACATTCTGAAACGTCTAAGGACGCATAATTTGAAACTCCAACCAGAGAAGTGTAACTTTCTTAAAAAAGAACTAATTTACTTGGGGCATATTATTTCAGAAGAAGGAATTAAGCCGATCCCGAAAAAATCAAGGCAGTTAGAACATTCCCTGTGCCCAAAAAGCCAAAAGATGTTAAATCATTTTTAGGTTTCGTGGGATACTATCGAAAGTTCATTCCCGACTTTGCAAAATTTATCCAAACCAATGACAAAACTTTTACGGAAAGACGCTATCGTTAAATGGGATGCCTTCTGCGACGAATCTTTCAGAAGCTTAAAACAAAAAATTATTGAACCTCCAATACTCTCTTATCCTGATTTCACGGCAGAGTTCATTGTAACTACCGACGCTAGTGATGTAGCATTGGGTGCGGTTTGTTTTTTATCGGTTTGATCGTAGGTGTTTTAATTATGCTTATTTCAGAACCAGTGTCAATAACAAGACTTCTATTCTTACCGTCTGTGAATGGAATTCTTATTATGGTCAAGTCATTGTAAGGAAGCAATTCTATAATTATGCTTGCCGTTACTCTTGAGTTTCGTGTATGTTGGCCTGAACTTGTTGTCGGGAAGGATAGCCGATCTCTTCGACCCGACAATTCTCGTTTCCCGTATTATAAGAAAATTGGCTTTCGGGCATTACGTGGTGGAAGTTCACCTGTCGTTGCTCACCATTGTTTCTTTCGGTTTTAAAAGGGTTATGCGGGTTCACTTGGTTTGTTTGTGAGTGTAGTTTTCGAAGTCTACACTCGCTTTCCGTATGATAGTTTTTGTTGCAATAATTGCATTTAACAGTTTCTGTTCTTGGGGTAAATTTGGGTAGAGTCTTGTTTTGGTAACAGGTTTGGGCAGAGTGTCCCAAGATCTCGCAAATTTGACAGGTGGGTTGAACTGTATTAGTTCGAAGGCCGGACCTTGTAGCCTAGTTTTTACTATTTCGAGGAATGTTGTATGTTCCTCTTTCTTACATGATGAGAACAAGATGTTCCCGCATGCGATGAATTTATTCAATTCACTGGGGTTACCATTGAAGATGGGCACTATATTGAAAATATCGCTTATATTGACCTGAAACGGCATTGTTTCACATTCTATTACGTTTATTACGTTAAAAGGAAGATTAAAAAAAATTCTAAACGCTGTCGGTCTCGTCGTGTCCTGACAATTTTGAGGGAAAAATATTTTGAAGAGGGGAGGGAAAAAGAAAATGGGGTTCACCAAAAAATATATGTAAATATAATTGTTAAAAATTTCTTACGCTAATTTTATTTTCTGGTGCTGTTGATTTTGTTGTCGATGTTGTTATTGTTGTTGCTTTTGTTGATGTTTAAACTGTGCCAGGCAGACTTCACGCCTTAAAGTTGCAGAATACAACCTGGTCTTTTCACTACCTATATTTTGCCTCCGCGTCCTCTTGAAGGAATTCGCCAGGTCTTATGGTCATAGAATTTTTCACAAATAAATTTTCTACTACTTTAACTTTGCTGTTGTATAGCCCCAGCAATACGCATCAAAAGGAACGGCCTTTTGTATTTTTTGTAGGGGATTTTTAAAAGAATCCCACCGCTGCCACCATGTAATAACCCAGTCAATCAGTACTTCCTGACGATTCAGGGAAGAGTTTGTTTCGGGAGAATTTAGAAAATAAAAGAAATATTTTTTTGCTTTTTTATTTATTTATTACTTGAAAGGCCCGCTGTCTCAATGCGTGGCTGCGACCTTCAAGTTTGAATGGTATCTAAATTCTGACCATTCCTCATCATCCTTTGCCCATTTATACTAGTTTCAGCAATTTCCATTACCATTTGACCACTTAATAATATAGCATTTTCCATATGAAAATGCATTTTTACGCAACCTCATATGAAAAATGCCTTATCATCATAATTTTCAATTTTGTCAACTCGCATTGATACCAATAACCATTGCATGAAGAGTTCGATGAATCATATTTTGCTTACACTGGCCCAATATGAAGCAAATTCAATCGGTTTACTTATCCATAGAGGTACCAGATACACACGGGCAGCGCAGCGGCCTAATTACCGAAGTGTGATATAATTATATACATTGAATTCAAAACAATGCTTGCTCATGGTGGTCATTCTTACTTTGCTGCACTTAGAACCTTTGTACCGTACCGGCTGACTTATAACTATAGCCGTAGCTATAGTATATAGCAAAACTGGCGACAATTAATTAATTGCTGTGGTGTTAGGTTTCACTAAGTGGGCTACGGAAGATGACACATTTATGGGTGACAATGTTTTGGATCGGTTGCGCGAATGACAACGAAAAATGATACTATACAAGATCGTGTGTGGTGGCTTGGGAATGGAAATTGATGTACATATATGTATTGTAAATAAGGCTAATAGAGTGGTCGCATGTAGTGGATCACTACATGTTTATAGCCGATGAAGCTTTTGCCTTATCAGACCACATACAGCGTCCATTTGGACGAAGAAATTTGTCCACGGACAAAAAAATATATAATTATCATCTTACTAGAGCCCGAAGAATGGTGGAATGCTCCTTTGGAATCTTAAGTAATAAATGGAGGATACTACATAGACCACTTGACGTGCATCTCTCATTTTGCGATATTATTATTAAAGCCTGTTGCATCCTTCACAATTTTGTTTGCAAAAGAGATGGGATAAGGTATGAAGACACTTTTTATGAGTGTTCGTTGACAAAACCTAATATAACAAATGCACGTGGATTTCATGATGGTTCAACAGCAAGGGATTATTTTGTAAAATATTTTAACTCACCTCAAGGTTCAGTACCATGACAATAAGAAAAAATATAAAATTCATTCGAAAATAAAGGTGTTTGTGTAGATTCTAAATTAAAGTTTTTGTTTCTCTTTCTTTGTGTGATAACACACTCGCAATAAGGTTTAAACTATGAGTTCCAATGCAACGGAAAATGCTATGACCTAAGAAAGAACTTATTTTCTTATTCGACTTTTTACTTAAAAATAAACGTATGAAATCTGGAAACAAAATACATATTTAGTTACCTATAGACATAATTACCTAATTTCAATTTTCAATAATACAAAAAATGCTTCCCTTGTAAGTCCATATCCATTTTCTTAAGATAATTTTCGTCGAAATTAAGTCCGTCTTTAAGTTCTAACTTTGAAACAAATATTCAAAATGAATGCAAAAGCAAGGACAACAAATGTATTTATTTTGAAATCCACTTGCCCAGAAACAGTTACTGCAAAAGAATATGTGTTGAATGAAACACTAGTGTAAAATTGTGGGCTGGGGAAGAAATCATTGGTTATTTTTAAAACCATATTAAGCGAATATCGAAACAAAAATGCACCCACAAAATAACGGGTACTAGACGACTGCGATTTCTCCTTTTTTTTAGTTTCCGCTTTTTAACACTGCGATTTTTAATGGATGTTGATTTTTTTGAATGAAAATAAAACATCTTTCAATTTTACTTTACTTATTTATTTTTAGTGATAGAAATATAATAGATCTTAAGTAACTAACTTTATACTTATACCACAGATAAGAAACTATACACATACTATAAACTATAAACATACACATGCGTTCAATATATGTATCAAAAAAAATCAAAATAAGGAAGGCAACCAAAACAAAGCCTTATACGCGCACCAGCGGCGCGGCGGCGCACGTACATTTGCATCAGTGTTACCATAGGAATCCATACAAATTATTTTTAAAATGTCTTGCACCTAACTCATCTTCTCTTCCTTTCTTAAATGTATTTTCAACATATGTATATTGTTTTATTTGATATAGTAAATTATAACATGGAAAAATTAATAACTATGGTTTTTATTTTCATATTCAATAATAAATAGCATAAAATACCTACATCGCTTGAACAATAGCAACTGAAATATGGTAACATCGGGACCAAAACATCATCGAATTCGAAACCAAAACAGTTTCTGTTCTTCTTTGTCTCTATGGACATTGAATTGAGAGAAAAAACAACTTTAGAATTTTGTGTAGTTAGACACATAGCTTTGAACAGGCATACTGGCAAGCCAATATGTGAAATCAAAAACAGCTTTTTGTGCTTGACGATTAGCCGACAAAAAGCTTTTTGTCGGTTGATAGCCAAGGAGTAGTGAAAAAAAAATATGGGACATTTTCTTCTATGGGGATGAGACATCTGTATAGTTTCTTATCTGTGGTATAAGTAAGATTGGCTGGTGTATATTCTCTCTCTCTCTTTATATATTATATAAATAGTAATGTATTGTATTGAATTATGTACTATAGGTTAAGCTTTAATGGAAATTTAATAAAATGTCACTTTTGCCTAAAACGTACTTCTGTTCAATACCACATGGCGCAGTCGGATTTTGAATAAAGTTTATATGTACTTATAAAATATAGAAACTAAAAAATTCAAAGTTATATTTATAAAAAGTATAGAAACTCAAAAAGTAAAAGTTTATATTATAAAATATAGAAACACAAAAAGTTAATATTCTAACTAATGAAATAAAAGCAACTGAAAAAAACATGGATTTTACAAAACCACAAGCATTAAGTTTGGACGGAAACTTAAAAGAAAATTGGAAAAGATTTAAATTACAATTCGACATATATTCAACCGCAACAAAAACTAATAAAGAAGACGCTGAAGTTCAAGTGGCTAGACTACTTAGCTGTGCTGGACGAGAAGCTATTGAACTTTTCCAAACCTTTAATATGACCGAAGCTGATAGAAAAGTTCCAACAAAAGTGGTGGAACAATTCGAAAAATGTTGTAACCCACGCTCGAATATAGTCTACGAACGATACGTATTCTATAAAAGGGCACAAAAAGAAGGCGAACCATTCGATCATTTCTTAAAAGACATAGCCACATTGGTGGAGAACTGTGGCTTTGACTGTCACAAAGACGACATGCTGAGGGACAGAATTGTCATTGGGATCATCAATCAGAATACCCAGACGCAGCTACTTAAAATTGAGAACCTGACACTAGAGAAAGCAATCGAAACATGCCGAATCGCAGAGACGACATAGGAGCAAAGCAAGGTTATGCAGAGGACATCGGGGGATCCTAAATCGGAGATTCATGCAGTGAAAAATATAAATTTAAACAATAATAAATTAAAACATGCTAATGAAAATAATAATAATTCTAAAAAATTTCAGAATGCACATTCCAATAAATTTGTACAGAGACGTGTGCAACAGCCATCAGGAAATAATAATAATCGATACAACACTGGATCAGGAAACATATGCAAATACTGTAATTTGAGTCATGTGAGAGGTAAATGTCCAGCGTTTGGAAAGATATGTAATTGCTGTGGTAAACGAAACCACTATTCGTCAGCATGCAAAAATAAGAATCGTCAGGTAAGTGATGTTGCTTGTGAAAATGTTGAAGAGAGTGATGATTCTTTATATATTGATCACGTGGTTGAATCAATCAATACAAATAAATTAGAGTACTGGACAGAAGTGCTGCACATTTAAAATGTGCCTATTGAATTTAAATTAGACAGTGGCGCACAAGTTAATATTCTGCCAAACAAATTTTTTACTAAATTTAAAGGTTTATCGAATTTAAAAACATTTAACCAAAAACTTGAAGCTTATGGTGGTTTTAAATTGTGTGCTCTGGGAACAGCAAGCTGTAAAACGATGTTTAGGACAAGAAATTTTGATCTCGATTTTGTTATTGTTGATTGCAACTCAAAACCACTTTTAGGTCTTGAATCTTGCGTAAAGTTAGGCCTTATAAGTCGCGTTAATTCAGTTGAGGCGAAAAATTCAGTGTTACGTGATTTTATAGAGAAGAATAAAGATGTTTTCATGGGTCAGGGTAGATTTCCTGACAAATGTTCATTGGAATTAGATAGTTCAACTTGTCCGGTTAATAAGCCACCCCGCAGAATTCCACTAAGTATAAGAGCAAAGGTTTACGATACTCTTCTGAAAATGGAACAGAAAAATATAATTACAAAGGTTGAGACTCCTTCAGATTGGTCACATAATATGGTTATAGTGGAAAAGGGTGTGTTTTGGCTGAAGAGCCTTATACTTATTTTTATTTAGAATTTATAAATTACTTTAAAAAAAAAAACTTGAAAAATAAAAAACACAACACGTTTATACTTTAGTTAGACACTTTTATTTCTTGTTAAGGTATAAAGATGACAGTTGAATATGACGTTTTCTATAACATCCCTTGAATGACATTTGTTTTTATGTGAGTTCTATATGGGCTCGTTCTATAACCACTGTTGAGCAGGGTGCGTTCAACATTCTCCCCGGGCGAAACAGGCGCTTATTAACTTGTATTTTGGTATCTTGCAGCGGATAGAAGGCGTTAGGAGGTAAAATTTGTCTTGTGTTTGACATGAAAAGAAACAAATTTTATTAGAGCATGGTAAAATAAATCATTTGAGATAAATATTTAATGAAAACTATATATCGTTATAGAACGCTGGTTTTGGTTTGTGTCTGTGCTAACTGGTTTTGGTGGTCGATATATCCATAAAAATGCACATGTCAATCCTGCGATAATTCGATCGTTTTCATTGATAAAACCAACGAGTAAGACGGAGGCAAACAACAACAATTTGCCTGGTTGTAAATGGAAAATTCCATCAATTACGGCGTTGTTTGTGTTTTCGGGTGTGTATTTTTTTGTATTATTTAAATTTCGAATTAAGTGTTGTTAATTAGTGTTAAATTTGTGAAAAATATTTAAAAAAAAAAAAACAATTGAAAATTATGCAGCAATCCAGGTGAGTTCAAAGATTATTAGGTTTCAATTAAATACTATATTTGATTAATCAAAAGATTTCATTGTATAATTGTATGTATGTAAGTCCATGTCCATCGAAGTCTGTTCAAGGGCCGTTTTCTCCAGTCGGTTTTCAATTTTCTTCGGTCGGAATTTAAGTGAAAATGTTTTAAGTGATTGTTAATTTTGTTGAATTCATTAAAGTGAAATAATAATTATTTTCGATGATTCCGTTGATTGAAATTAGATTGAAATTTGTAAATGCGTTCTTTTTATAAGCGGATATAATTTTAAATGCGTTTTGATTAAACAATTGAGCATTTTAATCGTGGATATTTTAATTTTGGATGAATTTCGGTAAAATTATAAATAAATTAAAATATTTTGTCTATCCTTTTTTTGCGTTTTTCTGGTGAAATGAGCAAATATAAGTGCTTTCATGCGGAATTAATAACGTGAAAATGAAATTAAATTTATTTATTTGCTATTTTTCGAAGAAAATGATAGGCGAAATAAATTCGGTTGATGAATTAAATGTTCATTTTCAAGTGAATGAGTATGCATATTTAAATTACGATGAGTTGCGAGGAAAATAAATTGATGCCTTCGCATTTTCCATTTTCGTATGATATTACATGATGCATATAAGATGTGTTGTGATATGAAATGATTTCTGTGTGTATGTGTGTGTGTGTGTGTGTGTGTGTGTGTGTGTTTAGGCTTGATTTGTTATGTTATGTTCATTGTTATTAATTGGTAGAGGACATAGCTTCCTTACCGGTCTTTTAAACTCTCCTTGCTCTGTTTTCAGCTTGACTACTCTAGTGATGCCATCTTTTCCTGGGAACTTTTCTAGGATTCGTCCTAAATTCCATTTTGTTGGGGGAAGTCTCTCATCTTTAATTAAAACCAGGTCTCCAATTTGAAGTTGAGGTTGCGGTTTCAACCATTTTGGTCTTTGCTGTAGGCGGGCCAAATATTCAGATTGCCAATGATTCCAGAAAGTTTGTAGACTGAATTGGATAGCTTTCCACCGATCAGTATAGCTGGTCTTACCAATTGTAAGATCCGGCTCGGGTACCGTAAACATTTCTGTTCCAATTAAAAAATGTGCTGGAGTCAAAGCATGGAAGTCATCAGGGTTCTCTGTTAAGGGACAGAAGGGCCTCGAATTTAGACTCGCTTCAATTTGGGATAAAAGCGTGGTGAGTTCTTCAAAAGTAAGTGTCCCATTTCCAACAACTCTTTTGAAGTGGTGTTTGACACTCTTGACGCCGGCTTCCCATAATCCTCCAAAGTGGGGGGAAGCTGGGGGAATGAAATTCCACTTTGTTCCCTGTGACGACAAAACTTCAGCTACATCTTTCCAGTCATGCATAGCCTCCTTCAGAAGACGGTGCAATTCTGCCTCAGCTCCTTTAAAATTCGTGCCACAATCACTATAAATTTGACTACAGACTCCTCGACGTGATGTAAATCGCCGGAACGCTGCTAGAAAGGCTTGTGTGGTGAGATCGCTTACCGCTTCTAAATGAATGGCCTTTGTTGCTAAGCAAATGAAGATGGCCAGGTACCCTTTATAACCCTTTGCTCCACGGCCTTTCCCAGCTCGAATAGTAATCGGTCCGGCATAATCAACACCAGTGTGTGAAAATGGTCTGGAAACAGTCACTCTGGGTGATGGTAGTTCTCCCATTAGCTGATAGGCGGGCTTAGTCCTAAACCGATAGCAAATAGTGCAATTATGAATATATTGTTTGACAGCACGTTTCGTTTGAAAAATCCAATATTTTTTTCGAAGATAACCCATCATCAATTGAAGGCTTCCATGAAGAGTTTTTTCATGTGCTTCCCGAAGAATCAAATTTGTAAAATGGTGATTTTGAACCAGAATGATTGGATGCTGTTGATCATATTGCAAGTTGGAATTCTTAAGTCTTCCGCCGACACGAATTATTCCATCCGAATCCACAAACGGGTTTAGAGACGCCATACCTCTTGACTTGGAAATTCCATCAGGAAACATTTGCAGTTGAACGATTTTAACTAAAGTTTTGGTTGCGTCATCTAGTTCCTTTGGTACAATCGGTCCAATTTTCCAGTTAGGTATGTATGGTTTTGAATTATTTATGAAACGTAAAATTAGAGCGCAAATACGTATTAATTTGTTCATTTCAGAACATCTATGAATCAATTCATTAATTGGAGGAACAACCTGTTCGATGTGATGCACATGAATTTGTGGCTGTGTAGGATGCTGAAAATCCCAGACATCTCGTAAAAATTCAGGTCCGTTCCACCATAACTTGTTATCCAGCAAAGCCGATGGTATAACACCTCTGGAAACCAGATCTGCAGGATTTTGTTGAGTTGGAATGTGTTTCCATATTTTGACTGGAGTCAACCGTTGTATCTCTCCGACTCTATTCCGAACAAATGTCTCCCATTTGGTTGGTGATGCTTGAATCCAAGAAAGCGTAATAGTTGAATCCGTCCATGCGAATTGCTTAATGTTTTTGTTACCGAAAACTTCAATGATATGATTCAAAAGCTTGGCCAACATAACAGCACCACAAAGTTCCAAACGCGGAAGACTCACTGGCTGTACAGGAGCAACTTTAGACTTGGCGATAAGGAGATGCATTTTCGCCATTCTTTTATCATCTTCGACTCGTAGATACACTGCTGCTCCGTATGCTTTCTCCGAGGCGTCACTGAAACCATGTAGTTCCAAACGAGGCAAATCACCAATGGTTTGAACCCACCTTGGAAATTGAATCTTGTTGATAGATTGCAAGTCTTCGTAAAAAGCATTCCACTCTTCCAGAAGTGACGATTCAATTGGTTCATCCCATGACATTTTCTTCACCCACAATTGCTGTATGAACATCTTCGCCTTCACAATACATGGAGCAATCCAACCCATCGGATCGAAAAGCCGAGCTATCGTAGATAGAATAAATCGTTTCGTCGGCTGCGGATTGGAAAGCGAATTATAGCAGAAAGAGACTTTGTCAACAGAAGGAAGCCAATGGACACCGAGTGTCTTAATTCGGTCCGAATCTTCTGACGGCATTGAGAATGTTGATTCCCGTTCTCCTGTTGGGATGCTCGAAAGTAATTCGTCAGAGTTGGAAGTCCATTTCCGTAAGTAGAATCCAGCTGTTTCTAATGTTGATCTAATTTGTTGAATTTTCTCCTTAGCCTCTTCGATCGTGTTTCCACCAGATATCAAATCGTCGACGTACATCTCTTCACGGATCATGGTAGCTGCTAGTTGATTTTCGGAATTGTCCTCTGCTAACTTCTGCAACGTTCGGATCGCAAGATATGGAGCGGCTGCTGTTCCAAAGGTAACCGTGTTAAGTCTGTAAATTTTGATAAGGTCTTCAGAATTCTTTCTCCACAGAATCAGCTGATAATTTTTGTCCTGTTCAGCTATCAAGATCTGGCGATACATCTTTTCGATGTCAGCTGTGAAGGTGTATTTATACAACCTCCACCGAAGAATGATGTCGCAGATATTCTGTTGAAGTGCAGGACCTACCAACATAGCATCGTTCAAAGAGACTCCACTGGATGTTTTGAATGATGCGTCAAATACCATCCTCAGTTTCGTGGTTGAACTGCTCTCTTTAATGACAGCATGATGTGGCAGGAAGTAATGCTGATTTTCTGGCAAACTTTTCTTGTCGACTTCGCTCATATGACCCAGTTGGATGTATTCTTCGATGCATGCTGAATATTGCTCTCGGAGTTGTCGATTTGCATCAAGACGTCGCTCTAAACTTTGGAATCGCCGTAAAGCACCTTGGTAAGAATCACCGAAAAGCGGACGAACATTTCCTTTGAACGGCAATGCTACTTGATAGCGTCCATCAACTGTGCGTTCAGTGTTGGCGATGAAGTGATTTTCACATTGTATGTCTTCCGACTTTTGGAATGGCTTAAAAGGCGTCTCTTCTAATTCCCAAAATTTGCGCAGTTGGATTTCGACATCTACAGTTTGGATAAAACTTCTGACCTGATGACTTGACTCGCATACAATTGGGGCCTTTCCGAATAAGATCCATCCTAATGTTGTCTTCTGCATGACTGGCATTGACTTGTCTATTGGCGAAATCAGCTCCGGCAACAAAAGTTCTGCTAAGACATCACTGCCAAGCAAAATATCAATTTTGGACGACCTGTAGAATTCAGGATCGGCTAGAACATAATCGTTGAGATGAGTCCAATTCTCAACGTGAAGGGTCCGGGCCGGCAAATGCCCAGACAGTGACTTTAAGATGTAGGCTTGCGCTGTTGTTGCAAAAGTGGAATGCTGCGAAGCAAAAGTGATATCTACCACTCTTAAACATGTGCCACTGCTGACCAAACCCAACCCGGACACCCCCGTGTGAGTTGTTCGAGATTTGAGTTGTAGCAATTGGGCTGCACACTCCGTAATAAACGACGCTTCAGATCCAGTATCTAGCAATGCACGCAGCGTCAACCACTCTCCCAATGAAGACTTTACTTTCACAAGGGCAGTTGCCAGTAAAACTTGTGAATTTTTCGTGGGACTGTCGTACTGAGAGTGGTGAGAGGTTACATTCGTAGATGTAGACGGTTGTCTATTGGCGGCTTGGAATGAAGGAGCTTGTGCATTTAAAGTGGTATTTTGCATATTTTGGCTGGTACCCTGTTGCTGCTGACTGCTATTTGACGATTGTTGTTGAACTGGCTGAAAAGAATTATTTTGATTTTGCTGTAAGCGTGAAGGTTGTTGGCTTGGCTGAAAAGGAGTATTATTATTATGTAATAGCATATGGTGTGGTTGTTGGCAATGGTAACACCTACGGCTACTTTGACAATTATCTGTTGCATGGTTATACCCTAAACAGTTTCTACATAAACTCAATTTATTTATAAGCTGAATACGCTCAGTAATACTCATTTTCAAAAATTTGTGACATTTTCTAACCGCATGTTTATTTTTCAGACATACTTTGCAGGACAGCTTAGATTTATCAGCGTGAGCATGAGCTACAAACGAATGCTTATGTGAGGAGTTGCGTGACGTGTTGGATGTACCCTGACAGTGCTGCTGATCGACCGCTTCTAGAGTTCTGAACCTTGTCTCCAAGAAGGATGTAAACTCCTTGAAAGTCGGCAACTGCTTCGGTTTCTCTCTTTCGTTCAGCTTCTCCTCCCACATTTGCTGTGTCTTGCCAGGTAACTTTCACACTAGAAGAAAGATTAGCACTGGATCTAAATGTTCTACTTCTATTTTCAGATTTGCCAGACTGTGAATCACTTGAGTTGAAGTGTATAATAAATCTTTAATCGACTCCACGCGCTCTTGTGACTGTGATGGCAAATTGAACAGTGTACTCAACTGGATATTGACAAGGACGCGAGGGTGATCATAACGATCCTTCAAAATCGTCCATGCTTTCGCATAATTATGGCCGTGAATCTTCAAGGATGAAAGCAACTTCTCAGCATCGCCAGTTAAACTTGTCTTAAGGTAGTGCATCTTTTGAATATCCGAAAGAGATGCCTTACTTCCGACAAGTGTCACAAAAAGATCATGAAAATTTGGCCACGACTCATAATTTCCGTCGAAAGAAGGTATTTTAATAGCTGGCAGGTGAATTTCGTCGCTCTTACACACTTTTTCTTTTTCAGAGACTTCTTTGGACTGCTGACTGCTACTGCCACCAAGACTTGCCAGCGAATCCAGGAGCCTTGTTTGAAAGTCGCAGTATTCTTCTCGAAAATTTTCATACATGGTTTCAGCCTCCGGTTGCTTCTTCGCATCTTCATCTTCAGCACCTATAACCTCTTCATATATTGCAGAGACAGATTCCCATAACTCATCCAATAATTTGATTCGAGTTTGAACGTAATTCACACTAATAGCTTTTCCTTTTTTGCCAAAATTGTCTATGTCTTTTTTAAGTTGCTTGTATTTTGCGCTTAATTGTTTGCTTGCCATATTAATTTTATATAAATAGTAATATGAAAAAAGTAAGGAAATCACTTACTTGTTTTTGTAAAATGGCGTCCAAATCCTGATGCAGTGCTACAACAATTTTTATCCGCACACACTTTATTAATCTTTGAGAAAACTTGTTTATTTTATTTTGTAGCTCGAAGGACCAATGTTTTGGCTGAAGAGCCTTATACTTATTTTTATTTAGAATTTATAAATTACTTTAAAAAAAAAACTTGAAAAATAAAAAACACAACACGTTTATACTTTAGTTAGACACTTTTATTTCTTGTTGAGGTATAAAGATGACAGTTGAATATGACGTTTTCTATAACATCCCTTGAATGACATTTGTTTTTATGTGAGTTCTATATGGGCTCGTTCTATAACCACTGTTGAGCAGGGTGCGTTCAACAGGGTGACAAGTCTATTCGCATTTGTTTAGATCCAAGAGACTTAAACGTAGGATTAAAACAAGAACATCATTTAATACTCAAAATAGAAGATTTTATTTTTAAAATGCAAGGCATGAAGTTCTTTTCTATATTGGACTTTAAAGAGGGCTTCTGGCAACTAGAACTAAATGAAGAATCATAAAAACTCACGGTATTTAGTACACCGCCGTTTGGAACTTACCGGTATGAAGTTTTACCTTTTGGCATCAAAACCGCCCTGAGAAATTTCAGAAACTTAATGACAAATATTTTAGAAACTTGCCTGGTGTATTTGGATATATTGATGATTTAATTATTGGTGGCAAATCATTATTAGAGCATGATAAGAATTTAGATAGAGTATTGCAAAGGGCCAGAGAGATAAATATAAAATTTAATGAGAAAAAAGTTCAGTATAGGGTTGAGAAAGTAAAGTATTTAGGGCACATCTTTTCATCGGAGGGAATATCGCCAGATCCAAAACAAATTGAATCCATTAGACATATTCAGACACTGTAATGTATGCATTTGGCAACACTGTCCACCACTGTTCAAAATGACGTTTGGATGAAGCTCTTATCTTTTTATATTATTTTCTTTTTTTGCAAAGCCACTTCTCATCCAGACACCATCGAGTGCAGTTCTCTTTTATCTACTATTAAAATAAGCTAAATATAATAAAGTTGAATTAAGAAAGACTCGGCCTTTTTATTTAATTTGCAAACATAACATTGGCGACGAGAAAAATTAAAGTGATTGCAAAGATTTTTTCAAATTGAAGAAAAAGTTGAAAAAATTTTTTTAGTTTTGTGCAATCTTAACACGCGTGCGGAAAATGGCGGATCCCGTTATAAATGTAGCGGCTCCAACTCTTCTAAGTATACCGGCTTTCGAGTACGACACGCAAAATTGGACGATTTATAAAGGCCGACTGGAACAATATCTTTGTCAGGCCAAAATCACCGACACGACGAAAAAACGTGCTGCTCTCATTAATTTGTTGGGAGATAAAACTTACGAGGTGGTACATGGGTTATGTGCACCCAAGACCCCAGGTGAGAAGTCATACGAGGAATTGATTGATATCTTCAATTGCAACTTCACAATTCCTACGATTTTATATTGTGAAAGACGAAGTTTCTACGAAGCGTCAAAGAACGAGAACGAGACAGCTCAAGACTACCTGATTAGGCTGCGTAATCTGGCGAAGGCTTGTGAGTTTGGTTCCAGACTAGAAAGCATGCTCCTAGACAAGTTTGTCATTGGTATGTCTGGCGTGGTTTTTGACAAACTATGCGACGAAGAAAAGCTAACGCTGGCAAGGGCTTTGGAGACGGCGAAGAAATTCCAAAAGAAACACGACGACGGAGGAGCAAATGTAATAAAGACGGAGAGCATTTGTGCAATAAAAACGAGCTACCAAAAAAAGCAATATCAACAGCGTACGGGACAACATAAGCGGCAACCCGTGGAGCTGAAGACAACAACCAAAGGTGACACCAAAGGGTTAAACGTGTGCCCACATTGCGGTTTCGATAACCACAAACCTCAGCAATGCAAATATAAAGACGTTATTTGCTACAATTGTGAACGAAAAGGGCACATGGCTTCGATGTGCAATGTCCACGTAAGAAATCTTCGTATAAAAAAATTTCAGCAATAAGAAGTAACGAACCTTTTACTGATTCAATTGATTTAGAATTAAAATTGTTTAATGAAAAGCTTAAGTTTCAAGTTGATACAGGTGCAGCTGTGTCAGCTATTCCCTGGGAAACCTATTTACGGTTTTTCAGTGATGTAAAACTGCACAAAGATAACACTAATATTTCTAGTTACGGTAAAAATAAGTTAACAGTAAAAGGCTCGTTATGTTGTAACATTACTTATAACAATATTGTAAGATATTTTAAGTTTTTAATTATTGATAACGGTGAAAACCCAATAGTGGGTAGAGATTTTATAAAAGTTTTCCAAATTAAAGAAATTAAAATCAATGCAATTATTTCTGACGAGAAAAAAAATGTAATTATCAAAGAATACGATTCTCTTTTTTCCGATGAATTTGGTAAATTAAAAAATTGTAAAGTTAAACTTGAAATCGATAAAAACGTTAAACCAATTTTTGTTAAGGCGCGCCCGATTCCATTTGCATTTAGGGATGAAGTCGAAGGTCAATTAAAAGATTTAGAAAGTCGCGGAATAATTACGAAAACGGAAAGTACGCAATGGGGTACACCCCTTGTGCCTATTTTAAAAGAAAACGGGAAAATACGATTATGCGCGGACTATAAAGTCACGTTAAACAAATACTTACGCGATACAAATCATCCGCTACCACGAATTTCTGACCTTTTGAATAAAATTGGAGATGCACGAGTTTTCTCGAAAATAGATTTAGCAAACGCCTACAATCAAATCGAATTAGACGAGGCGTCAAAAAAGTTAGTAACTTGGAGTACCCATGTGGGAAATTTCCTTATGAATAGATTGCCTTTCGGCATTAAGCCAGCAACGGGAATTTTTCAGCGCGAGGTCGAAAAGATTTTGAGAAATATTGACGGGGTTTTTAACTTTTTAGATGACATTATCGTTGCGGCGCCTAGTCTTAAGAGGCACAATGAGATTCTTCACGAAACTTTCCTAAGGTTACGAAATGCTGGCCTAAAATTGAACAAAAATAAATGTTTGTTCGCAAAGAACAAAATTCAATATTTGGGATACTTGATTTCGGAAGAAGGCTTCGTGAAAGTAAATCGAGACGAAACAATTTCACAGTTTCCGGTACCGACAAATATTTCGGATGTTAGATCCTTTTGTGGGTTTGTCAATTATTTCGGTCGATTTATTCCAGATTTGGCCACAAAGATGTCTCCCATATACGAAGTTTTAAAAAGGGACACATTTGAGTGGAATAGGCAAGCAATGGACGCGTTTGAAAGCATGAAGCAAGAGATAATGTCAGATACGGTGCTAGTGCATTTTAACCCACAACTGCCTGTGGTACTTACCTGCGATGCTTCCAATGTGGGAATAGGTGCGGTTTTGGCACATACTTTTCCGGACGGGTCTGAACGACCAATTGAATTCGCTTCACGCTTACTATCCAAATCTGAAAAAAATTACGGTGTTATAGAGAAGGAAGCTCTAGCCATAGTATACGCCACACGAAAATTCTATCAATATTTGATTGGAAGACCATTTGAGCTGGTCACGGATCACAAACCTCTGGTGACTATCTTCGGCGAGAAGAAAGGGATTCCACAAATGTCCACGAGCAGGCTACAAAGGTGGGCTTTTCATCTCTCAGCTTTTCAGTATTCAATACGGTATGTAAAATCTGCTGATAATGTTGCTGATGCAATATCACGTTATCCTCAGCAAAACGTTATAGCCGAGGAACCGATAGAGAACGAAAAAAAACACAATGACGTACTTAAATCGAATTGAAACAAATTCAGACATTTTAGTAGACGCAGACTTAATACGAAAAGAAACTTTGACTGACGAAATTTTGTGTACGATTGTGGAGGCAGTAAAAACAGGAAACTTTTCAAAGCTTAAGAGTAACGATTCTTTTTTACCTTTTTCAAAACGCATCACCGAGTTGGTAATTGAAAACGAAGTTCTAATGTGGGGACATAGAGTGGTAGTTCCACATTCCTTGCGTAATTTAATCTTAAAGCAAACGCACGTTACGCATATGGGTATTGTTAAAACCAAATCGCTTTTAAGATCTTACGTATGGTGGCCAAACATAGACGCAGAGGTTGAAAACATGATCAAAGGTTGCAATGTTTTTTTGTCGTTGTTGCCAAATCCACCTAAAGCTATACTTATCAGCTGGGAGAGACCGGGAAAACCTTGGGAGCGTATCCATGTCGATTTTGTAGGTCCTTTGAGAGGCTATCAGTTCTTGGTTGTTATTGATGCATTTTCAAAGTGGATTGAGGTATTTTATACTAAAACACCAAACTCTTCGTTCTACATTAAATGCCTTAGGAATGTATTTTCTAGATTTGGTATTCCGGAGGTGGTCGTTTCTGATAACGGAACGCAGTTCGTTTCAGAACAAAGCAAAGAATTTTTGAATTCATTTGGAATTCGTCAGTGCCTTACAGCACCAGGATATCCGGCTACAAACGGGGTAGCAGAGAATGCTGTTCGAACGGTAAAAAATGCGATTAAGGCTAGGGAACAAGAGAACGATATTGACGAAATTTTGACGCGATTTTTATTTGATTATAGAAACACAAGGCATTGCTCTACGAAGGAATATCCTGCATCTTTGGTTTTGAATTACTCTCCTAGAAATAAATTTGATCTTTCGGCACCGGCAAGCTTAAGCCCTAAGCCGTTTAATAATGATTTAAAAGCTGGTACAAAAGACAGACATTTTAAAGTCGGGGAAGTGGTAATGATTCGAGATTTCAACTCTGTTAAAAATGTTCCGCAATGGGCTAAGGCCTCTGTCATTAAGATTTTCGGACCGCGAATGTACCTATGCAAAATGGAATCGGGCAAGCATATTAAAAGACATGTGGACCAAATAAGGAAATGTAAATGTTTAACTACCGCAAAAGAAAAGGTACAAAGGTCACAGAATAATTTTAAAGAAAAACCTAGAACTGTATAAAAACATACATATGTATTTTAATCATAATCCATCTAAAAATGTAACAAATAATATACTAACAGATGAATCTTCTGGTGTAAATAATGATGTTCCGTTACCAAATATTGGATCTGAACGAATGTTAAGAGATAGGACTGAATTGAAAAAACCTATAAGATTCGCAGACTATGTATGAATTAAATTAAATTATCGTAACATTTTTTGTAAGGGGGACGTATGTAATGTATGCATTTGGCAACACTGTCCACCACTGTTCAAAATGACGTTTGGATGAAGCTCTTTTCTTTTTATATTATTTTCTTTTTTTGCAAAGCCACTTCTCATCCAGACGCCATCGAGTGCAGTTCTCTTTTATCTACTATTAAAATAAGCTAAATATAATAAAGTTGAATTAAGAAAGACTCGGCCTTTTATTTAATTTGCAAACATAACAGACACCCTCTAATAAAAATGAGCTTCAAAAAATATTAGGCACGATTAACTATCTGCGCTCGTTTATTCCGAATTTAGCTGAGTTATCAGCTCCTATGAGAGATTTACTTAAGAAAGAAAATAGTTTTCGCTGGTCACCAGCACATGAGAAAGCACTGAACGATATTAAAAATGCAATTGTTAATGCTAGCACGTTACGTTCTTTTGATCCCGATTTACCAATAATTATACAGACAGACGCATCAAAGAATGGACTAGGCTGTTGCTTACTTCAGGAAGGAAGGCCAGTTTCTTTTGCGTCAAAAAGCATGACTAAAACTGAAACTTCTTATGCACAGATCGAAAAAGAATTCTTGGCGATCGTGTATGGATGTCAAAAATTTCATGATTATATTTATGGCCGGCACATAACTATTCATACGGACCACAAGCCACTTGTGTCCATAATAAATAGACCTTTAGAAAAAACATATTCTCTCAGATTGCAACGTATGAAAGTCAAACTTTTTAAATACGATCTTGAAATCAAATATGTGCCGGGTAAAGATCTTCATATGTATAGCTGATTTGCTTTCTCGAAACTCACAACCTGATTATGAAATAAATTAAGAAAACATTTTAACAGATGTTGTCCAAAGCGTTAGCATGAGTGACCCTAAGAAAATACAGTATCAAGAACATACTACTCAAGATGAAATTTAAAGCAATTTAATAGAACTTTTGAATAAAGGATGGCCTAACTCTAAGAACAAATTACCAGATCATATGAAATTCTATTGGAATATAAAAGATAAAATTTTTTTTGAAGATGGACTAGTTTTTTACGAAGTTCGGATATTTGTTCCTAAAACATTAAAAAATGAAACGTTAAAGGCTTTACATGAAAATCATTTTGGTATCACCAAAACTATTTCACGGGCTAAAACGTTATTTTACTGGCCAACGATGGCTCAGGATATTGAGAATATGATATACAGCCATTTAATTCGTTTGAATGCCATAATTTTGAAAACGACTGGGGTCTAAAGTTCATTTATTCAAGTCCGCGCTATCCTCGCTCTAATGGACTAGCAGAGAAGGCAGTTCATATTGCTAAAACTATGATGAGGAAGTCTAAGGAAAGTAATAAGGATATCAACATTTTTCTACTTGAATATCGAACAACAATCATTCCAAGTTTAGGTTATACACCATCACAGTTATTAAATAGTAAGTTACTTAAAACAAAACATCCTGTTGCTAAAAGCCTACTTATACCTAAAACAGTACCCTTTGAGGTCAGGGACAAGATGTCCCTTATAAAAGGGAAACAACAGAATTGGTATAACAAAAATAGTAGGAATTACGAATTTAGTCTTACAAAAAGGGATAATGTTGTTTATAGGAGGGATGGAAGATGGGAACCAGCCAAGATTGTAGGAGCAGCCGAATCTCCTAGGTCTTATTTAATACGCAATGAAAACAATCACATATTACGCAGAAATAGTTTACACTTACCCAAATCGTATAATGAGCCACAATTTACGCCTCCAGAAGATTCAGTTACTGAAGATAAAATTGAAACTCAAATTGAAACTCCTAAGCAGCCTACCTTGCCACAACCGATTGAAAAGCCAACGACCTCGTCAACTAACAATCACAAGCAAAATCACTACATCACTAGGTACGGGCGTAAATGTGTAAAACCTGACTTTTATAAACCGTAAAAACAAAAACTCTAGCTACAATTGCATATGTCTCATCTGTAACCAGTTGTTGCGGGAGATGTTGTATAAAGTATAAGTAAGATTGGCTGGTGTATACTCTCTCTCTCTCTCTTTATATATTATATAAATAGTTATGTATTGTATTGAATTATGTACTATAGGTTAAGCTTTAATGGAAATTTAATA
Organism: Eupeodes latifasciatus; assembly: GCA_920104205.1. Taxonomy (NCBI): domain Eukaryota; kingdom Metazoa; phylum Arthropoda; class Insecta; order Diptera; family Syrphidae; genus Eupeodes; species Eupeodes latifasciatus. The sequence continues at coordinate 20,094,334 of OV049927.1, forward strand.
AAATGTCACTTTTGCCTAAAACGTACTTCTGTTCAATACCACGTACTTCTGTTCAATACCACAGATACTTGGCGGACGGCAGTAGGTGGAACTACTTTTGTGCTTGACGTTAAACTGTGTGCTATTTTACTGGGCGTTTTAACTGGCGATTTTGTATTTTCAGGTGATGATTTCACAACTTCAGGTGATGCCGAAATATTATTCTGTGGATTTTCATCCTGAAAATAAAGACACAAATTGAAATTAAAAAATTACATACCATATCGGCAGAAACATAAAAAAAGTGTGCTTCTGGTGCTACCTCCCCTGGTAGTGGCAATGTTTTGAACTAAAAAATAACAATTTTAAATCAATTCCATACTTACAATTTTGAAAATGGAAAAATTAGCTCACTTTAATTTTAATTTTAGGAATAGCTGGCTTATTGTCATTGGGGTTTTCATTGTCGTGGTTCTTTCTTTTTACGTTTTCGCTTGTGCTCCTTCGATGGGGACTTTTCGTTGCCCGACGAATACTTGCTTTTGTGTTTATCTTTGCTGCGCTTCTTGCGGTTTTTGTTGTGAAATTCTTTGCCTGTTTCAAAGCCAATATAGCTATCGAGGCTAGTTAATACGCTAGCACTTGTGCTTTGACTGGTAGTTAGGGCTTGAACTGAACTCAAATCCAGGGCACCTTTAGGCAATAACTTTGCATCCTCTGAAGTCGTGGCCAATGGATCTTCTTTCGAAGAATTCTTTTGTGCTTCACTCATTGCTTCGGAAAATTCGATATAGATGCGAACTTTTTCACAGACACTGATTTCAAAGCATTCTCGAGAACAACCTGTGGATTGTGTGTTATCAGGGGACTGTAGTCTATTATTTTGGATCGGGGTCTTTTTGTAGCATTGATTGTATCCTCTATTTTCTTGGGTGCATCGAGAGATTTTCGCAGAGGTTTGGGTGATGGGAGAGAAGTAAGAGATTTTCCTTTCGGACTGAATTCTAATGATGATCTTTTTGGCCCCATCCGAATGCTTGTATCGGTTGATCTTGTATCGGGTGAAATTGATTTTGGTGACATGCTTGTTTCAGGAATCGAGCTGGAGAGATTTAGATCGGCTGGCACAATCGTTCCGTCTTTACTGAAGTGCGTATGTGATTTTCTTGGTCCCTTAGGCATGTCCGGAACCGCATCGGAGTCCTCGGACTTATCACATTCGGAACACTGCCAACCATAGAGCTTTGATTTTTTGGGGTGTCGTGTGAGTGGTGGGTTTAAGCATCCTAAGTGGTAGTGGAAATGGCAGGTATCACACTTGGCTAGCAAATGCTGGTCATTGCAGCGCTTGCATATACCACACTCGTGTACCAGAGCCGTCTTGTTCTGTGATTGGGTGCTTAATACACGACCTGTGTCATCCTTTATTTCAAGAAGATATGCTAGAGGGAACCCAACTACCATTTTGAGGGCAGCTGCTGTTGGTACGGTCATTGGGCGGGAAGGTGGAGTAACTATGGGACTTGGTGCCGCTACCTGTCTCCCGATGTTGGAGATTGTTTTGGTTGGACAAAGTGATTCTATCTGTTTGTACATTTCATCAGCACTGGCCTGCAATGCTTCGTGTTTTGATTTCAAATCAGCATTCCATTTCACCTTCAAGTCGTACTCATCGTTCAGACTCTGCTGGTCCCCCAAAAGATTTGTGTTCGCGTCAATCATCTGCTCTAAATTGCCTTTGAGTTCTTTAATGCGTGAAATTCGATCTAGATAATAGCCTATAAATTCCACACTAAATGCCGGCGCTATATGCCACGTCTTTCGAATGTCTGTAAGGGCTGAGATCTATAGAAATGAAAAAAAAAAGTTTCATTCACGATGATAAAACAAACCATTCTTCTTCCATACCTGAGGCCTGGCAAAAATCCTCGTATCAAACCCTCCTAGTGGGTGCCGGGCGGTAATGATCACCACAGTTTTCTTGTGCGATGTCAAGAAGGGGATCAGCTAAGGTCAGGTTGAATTGTTGAGGCGTTTCTAAACTCTTCAATAGTTTAAACCCTCAGCAATGCAATTTGACCATAGATACGGGGTCCCTAATTTTCAGTGGTGGTGTGAGCGATTTTCATAATCCGTGCCGAAGAAATGGAAGACTGGGGGGTAAACCAGTCGCGAACGAGCTCATTCGGATGCCTTGGCAGGGTCCGTCTTACATCTTGCCTTACCCCGGTATATCGGCTCTGCCGGGGCTGACCTTTTCCTCTCCGTTTTTACTCGTGGGACCAAAATTTCTTTACAAAAAAATTCACAGGACGATTTAGACATGACGAACTTAGGACCATCCGCCGACTATGAGGATGAACTTTTGGACTCCAGTCAGGAGACCGTTGTGGGGCAACCTGCAAAAACTGGAAGTGCAGCGAGTACCAGCCATAGTACTCCTGTGCCTCGACCGCAAATAAATCCTAACTCCTCTACCAGCAATGCCAGCCATAGCAATGCTGGTAAAGGAAAAAATAAAAAATCATCTGGTACTCGCATCAAGAACCAGTTCAAGAAGGCCTCCTTCATTCTAAGCAAGATTGCTGAAAATGAGAAGGCTGGAATTGTGCTGGAGAAGGATCGCGAGGACAAGATCATGTACCAAAAGATTGTTGATGAATACAACAGTCTCTTGGCTACAAAAAAGAAGGCCGACAAAAGAAACCGGTCTCGTGAAGAGACCGAAAAACCTTCAAAAAAACCAAAACATGAACCAAATTCAAACAAAGAAGAGAAGGCATCATCTTCCGGAGCGGCGCAACAGCGTACTTTAAGTGAGGTTGTCAGAGACGACCTCCAAGTATCGGTTGTGGATGAGCTCTCCACAAACAGCAGAGGTCTGCTAGCTGTGTGGAGTTCTATCGAGGCCAAGCTCTCGGAGATGGTGTTTTCTTACACAATCTCGGCAATTGAGGGTCCCTACCCTAGTTTTGACTCTGGTGAAGTGCTCAGGGGACACAGGGTAATCAAATGCGATGACGTGTTTTCCAGGGATTTCCTTAGAACATGCATTGCTAAGATAAGCAATGACTGGGAAGGCTTGAGACTTAAGCTCATCCCAGCTAAGGACATCCCCAGACAGCCTAAGGCTCGCATTTGGTTGCCCGTCATGAGCATCAAGCCAAGTGGACAGGAGCTGATCCGCGGTCTTCAGAGGCTAAACCCGCTGGTTCCAATGCATGACTGGACAGTCATCAAGGCTGAGGAGCCGCAAAAGAACAGCGCGTCTTATCTTTTGAAGATCAGCGGGGAGAGCTTGGGGGCCCTTGAGAAGGCTGAATACAAGTTAAGATTTGGCATTAGAAATGCCAAGATTAAGGTCCTGCAGAGTCAGGGAGCAGACTGCGACAACAATGATGGCAAAGTCAAGACCGACGATGACATCATTGTTGCCGAAGTCCCCGGCGAGTCGCCGGGCCCTGAAGGTGCAGGCCCTTCTTCTTCAGGCAATTAAAAACGCGCTGCGTTCTATACAGATTAATCTGAAGCACTCGAAATGTGCCTCAGATAATCTAAAGGTCTTCCTGAGTCAGGAAGACTTGGACGTAGCGTTCATACAAGAACCTTGGGTGAATGGCCTCAGAGTTCGAGGCCTTCTGGACCACAAATACGACCTTTTTTATAAAATCCCTAATACTGACCAAGGTAAGCCTAGAACCTGCATTCTAGCTAAGAAACACTTAAAAGCTTTTTTGTGTCCCATCCTTAGCACCTCCGATTTGACGGTTGTCAGAATTGAAGGAAAAAATGCTGGCCTACTTCTGGCATCGGCTTACTGTGGCCACGACCGGCAGTCACCTCCGGAAGAGTTGGAGACCATGGTAATTCAAAACAACAAAGGACAGACCTCCTGATTGGGTGCGACGCCAACGCACGGCATTCTCTATGGGGTAGCACGGTAATTAATGAACGAGGTGAGTCACTTTTTGATTTCATTATTAACAATAATTTAAATGTATGCAATAGAGGTAATACCCCAACTTTCATTTTTCCGAGCTCGGTTAACTTCGAAGGTTGGGAGGATGTACTTGATGTTACTCTATCAAATAACAATCTTTATTCTATGGTGGAAAATTGGAGAGTCTCACTTGTGAATTCTTTTTCTGATCACAGGTGGATACTCTTCAATATAAATTTTGAGTCTGAAATTCCTCCCCCTCATAGAAACCCCAAAAATACTGATTGGAAGAAATTCAGTCAAATAATTAACACGAAACTACGCAACACACCAAATCGGTGTCCAGAGTCGGTAAGCGATCTCGAGTCTAAAGTAAAGACCTTCGAGGCAGCTTTTGGCACGGCCTACAAAGTCTCGTGCCCTATTAAATACAGTCGCAAATCACTCCCTATGTGGTGGAATGAAGAACTGTCTAGTCTCAGGAAAAAGACTAGAGTGATCTTTAATATTTGCCACAAACACAAATTCTACCAACCGTACAAAGACTGTCTAAGAGTTTATAAGCGAGCCATTGCCAAGTCTAAACAGCAAAGCTGGAGGGATTACTGCCACAAAATAGACAATATAAAAGAATCCGCCAGGCTTAGTAAGATTCTATCGCAGGACCACTGTTGTCCTTCCTTTCTTAAAAAATCTGGCGATTCCTGGGCAACATCTCCTGCAGAATCCCTAGAACTGCTGTTGGCTGCGCATTTTCCGGGTTGTGAGAATAACAACCCTCAAACTCTTAATTCAAATGGCGTGTCGACGGCGGATATAGAACACATCGATACCTTGATAAATAGGGAAAATATTGCTTGGGCAATCAACACATTTTCCCCGTACAAGTCTCCAGGCCTGGACGGCATAATGCCGATCATGCTTCAGAAAACGCAATTTCTGGCGATTCCGTGGCTGGAGATGATCTTTAAAGGATGTCTCTGCCTAAATCATGTTCCTGAGTCTTGGAGACATGTTAGAGTAGTTTTTATCCCGAAGGTGGGCAGGCGAGGACATGAATCCGCGAAGGACTTTAGACCAATAAGCCTTACTTCCTTCGTGCTTAAGACAATGGAGCGCATTCTTGACTACCATATCAGAGGCATTTTAGATGTATGCCCTCTTGAGAGTTCTCAACACGCTTATCTTAAGGGCAAGTCTACAGAGACAGCCTTACATGAGGTAGTGCGTACAATTGAAAAAACCATACACTACAAAGAATTTACTCTTGCTACCTTCTTAGACATAGAAGGAGCTTTCAATAACGTCTTAACAGAATCTATTCAAGAATCACTGGTTGATCAGGGTGTAGAGGACTACATTAGAAATTGGATTGTTTCCATGCTCAGTGATAGAAAAATTCAAGCTACCTTAGGTAACACTTACTTAACCAGGTGCGTAAATAGGGGAACACCTCAGGGGGGTGTTCTGTCCCCTCTTCTTTGGCTTCTAGTCATGAACAAAATTCTTTTTAAACTGGAAAGTTGTGGTGTGAAGGCCGTTGCTTATGCAGATGATCTGGTGATACTGGTATCAGGAAAGTACACTTCCGTGATTAGTGAGATTACGGAGATGGCATTGCTAAAAGTAAGCAACTGGGCTACAAGCTGTGGCCTGGGTGTCAATAAAAGCAAAACTGAACTGATGCTCTTCACTACGAAAACAAAAGTACCACCCTTCACCCTTCCCCGCCACAACGGTGAAACTCTTTCCTTGTCTTCCAGCGCTAGATATTTGGGAGTAATACTTGACCCAAAGTTAAACTGGAAATTTAACATCGAAGAAAGGGTCAAGAAAGCCAGCATAGCTTTCTATGCCTGCAATAAAACCTTTGGCAAAAAGTGGGGTTTGCAATCGAAGATGATTTTGTGGACGTATACAGCCGTGGTACGTCCAATCTTGTCCTATGGTTCGATTGTTTGGTGGCCCGCGCTTAGTAAAGCCTACAACATAACTAAACTAAAAAAGGTTCAGAGAACAGCTAGTGTTGGCTCCACTGGAGCTTTGCGCTCATGTCCGTCGGACGCCCTAAGCGTTTTTCTCTACCTCTTACCAATAGACCTGCATATCAAATACTTAGTATCTTGCAGCGCGTTGAGACTTAGGGAATCGAATAGTTGGTATTCTAGGCCCTTTGGTCATAGTAATATCACTAATCTCATCCCAGCGGACATCTTTTCGACAGAAACCGACTACTGCACCCCTACTGTGGACCTCAGTGCGGATTTTAAAATTATCATCCCATCTCGAAATGAATGGGATGATGACTTAGTGACGAGAGGCTTCGACACAACTATCTTCACTGACGGCTCAAAGATGGAGTGTGGGGTCGGTGCAGGAATTTTTTCCGAGTCTTTAAATGTCTCCAGGTCTTTGCGACTTCCTGACTTTGCTAGTGTTTTTCAGGCTGAATTACTCGCGATCAAGGAAGCATGCAAGTTACTAAAACTAGATCCAAACCAAAACCGCAATACAGCTATTTTTTCGGACAGCCAGGCGGCTATTCAAGCGATTGGCTCGTCCACTTCATCCTCCAAACTGGTCCAACAATGCCGAAGTGAGTTAGCTAGCATGAACATTGGACTCAAGGTCACTCTCATCTGGGTTCCGGGTCACAGAGGCTTTGAGGGCAATGAACGAGCTGACGAGCTGGCTAGGCAAGGATCAGCCCTTCATAGCTCTCTCGCGGAAAGAGTCAACATTCCTCTTGGTGCTATGAAGGGCAAGATCTTCCATATTTTCCTCGCTGAAGCAAACCACAGGTGGAACAGCCTAACCAACTGTATCATATCTAGAAGGATATGGCCCACCTACAACAAATCCCGTACTAATAATCTCATTTGCAGACCCAGGCAAGACATAGCCAGGGTCGTTGCTACATGCACCGGACACTGGCCTGTTGGAGAACACGCATCTAAGCTGGGCATCCCCCACAACACTTTTTGTCGTAGTTGCGAGGACCAGCGAGAAAAAGAAACTGTTCTTCACTTCTTATGCAAGTGTCCCGCCTTAGCCAAAACGAGAGCCAAAACATTGGGAAAGCCCTTTTTCAACGACCTCAATGAGTTCTCAGAACTGGAGATCAAAGATTTGATCTCCTTTCTAAACGCTACAAAGTGGATTTGAGGCGCATTTTTCCCTTTATAATCCCCCTTTTATCTTTATAGGTCAAGCGAGTATTTTATGGTATCAAAACGGCGCAACGTAGCGCTAATTGTGTCACCGAGCTAGACTGCTCGTGGCCACCATTTCTACTAACTAACTACTCCATACCTGAGCTTCTTGTAATACTAATGCGGCCATTGACATACTATACATGGACTGCTAGTGGTGTGAATTTTCCATACAAAATTTGAATAAAAATGGTTCCACTTCAAATTAGCTACACTAGCCCTTCCAGGCACAGTGGCAAAAAAAGTTATGACTTAATAACTTATTATAACTTATTTTCTGTTTACATTTATCAAACCAAATCAACCAAATTACATATGTCGAAGAGAAGTATCTCAGTTTGGAGTTCTTTTTCCTGTTTCCAAACAAGGCCACATATAGATATTGTTTCTTCGTTTCCATGTGATGGTGTTTTGGTAATCGATTTGCATGTAATTGGAACACTTTTGGGACAGTTTAATGGCAATTGTAACCTCACGCTTGATACTAGAAAATTCTTTAAAAATATAATACAATTCAATTTAAAAAAAAGGAAAAATGTTAATTCAAAATAAAAAAGAAATACATACTTCAAAGTAACAAAATCCATCATCGGTTACACCTAGAATTTTAATAGTTCTCATGAAATGCCCAGATATAGACGCAAGGACGTGGATCATCTGGTGGTTCCATGGAGCTTATTTTAACAAGCGGCGATGATCGTTCTTGCGGCAGGGCAACATAAAACACTTGCATTTTGCATATCTGTTAGGTCATACAGCACAAGACGTCCATCGGCTAAGCCTACAGCTAAACCCAATACAAGATCAATTGGTAATAAGGATTGTATGAACTCTGCGTTTTCAACACAAAAAACTTAATACACAAACATGTGAGAAAAAAAGAAAGAAGCTCCAATGTCAAGTGTCATAAATGTTACACAATTTTTCCGCAAAGCCCTCTTTGCGCTAGTGTTTTGTCCGTTAAAAGTGGAACCATCGTGAAGTTGGCAACTAGCAGTCCATGCATAGTATGTCAATGAATGCGGCTATATCAACATCCATTATTTCAGCCTTCTTAAGGAGGCGGTTGCACGCAGTGGCGCTGGTGGTGAGTAATCTTTTGAGTCGGAACTTAATAAAAAAATAACCAAACGTGAAACAAAGATAAAGGATCTGAATAAAGAAGCAACAAACTTACCCCATGGTTCAATTTTCAGATGTTTATTGTTTTGATACTTGGCCAGCTTTCTCTGAATTCGTACTTGACCTGGTGTTGAATTATCATTTTTGTCACTGCCTTCCATTTGGAAGCGACAATCGTATTTCTGAAGCAAATGCAACCAGTCATAAGCTTGGAAAATTTGATATGTGAATTTGGTAAAGCTCGTTCCAGCTGCACTCTCATGTCGCGAGTCGCGACTGGACTGACGATATTGAGAGCATTGATCCCATTCGAAAGTGTCTTCCCATATTGGCAACAAAGTCCACTACATTCAGATTTTCGTACCATGATGCATTGTTGACGACTCTGAAAGAAAGATTATCAAAACGATTGAGTTTTTAAAGCGCATTAGGTTTCAATTTTAGTTACCTAATAGGAGATAGGTCACTTTTGTCTTTACTAGTGTCCCAAAGTACATCCTGATGATTCTTGAATATTCTATTAAGCTGTTTTTCTATAGCAATTAATTTGTCTCAATGACCGACGCCCCTTGTTGGTTTCGTTCTGTTTTTTTTTGCCACTAAGTTCACCGATAAGACGCGTAGCTCCTCCAACTAACGCAATTGGATTGTGTCCTTCTCGCTGGCAATGCAGAAGTCCCATTATTACCAGGAGATTGCCAAAGTGTAGACTATCGGCAGTTGGATCAAAGCCGGCGTAGATCGTTTGTTGTTTACTTGTGAAAAGTTTTGTCATTTCCGGACTACCGTTTTACGAAGAACAGAATGTAATTTATTACGATTTCTTGTAGTTTTTACAAACATATAAAACAATGTACAACTTACCCAGCGGTGTCTGGAAAGAGATCCTGAAAGAATCCTCTATCAGCTAGAGCCAATAAGTTACTTCTTCGGATATGATGAAATAGTTGACTTCGAATCATTTTGTATGAAATTGTTTATAAAATATAGATAAAAAAGTTAATCAGGAGTACTATTAACAACTTTGTTTTTATTAATTTTGACTTTTGTTTTGATTTATTTAAATCGCAGAAATTGTTTTTTGTTTTCCTTTTAATTTTCGTTGTCAAAATACTCACCTCGCTGTTGATCTGTCAAAACTGGGAACCAACTCAAATTGGACCATGTTCGCATTGCAGTTCTAGGGTGCGCCTATACTTTCTTCATGATTTGTTCTGTTTTTATCTAAAATTTTCATCAAAATCATAGAATTTGTATGCCAAAAGCAGAAAACTATTATTTTTAGCACAGTTTACACTGAAAAGGAACCATAAAATTAATTTTTCTTAAATTATTGCATTAATTTTTCAATTTTTGAATTCAACGGATCTCTTTTTTGAACGGCTCAGTTCACCTCATAGTTTTTTCCCCCACGTTGAGCAATATGGGCACAAAATTCTATAACAACTATATTCATAATGGCTTTTTCCCATAAGAAATGCACGGGACAACTAACACATGGTTAACCTCCTCTCAATTTAGCTCGTAGGCCGAAAGAGAGCAAACCCATTAAGTCGGGACTCTAGATAATATATTTCCTCTATGCTTTAAAGTGTGACGAGGTTAGTAGTATACTTCCAGAATAATATATCCTTCTCATAAGTTTGTTTTCATAATTCAATTTGCTACTTTTTTAACCCTTAAATGTACTTATGTACTGAAAGGCGGTGGTAAATACTAAATATTATTTGTATCTCAAAACAAAACATATTTTTTAATTTTTTTTATTTTCAGATTATTATGTCATCGTTTAAAAAATGGAATAAAGGAATCAAACGGCACAATTATTTCAAATGGAATTTTGCCTCTCACTAATGGGAATGTCAAGAGTAAAACAACGCTGTCGCTGTCGCCGTCGAATGATATTACCCAGACTGCAAATGGAAATGTATACAATAGAGAGCAACATAAACAACACTGCAACGGAAAAGCAGCCACAGAAGCAGCAGTATCAGGAGGAGGAGGGTTCTATGATGATCCTAATCGGAGCAAATCGTCATTCGAAGAGGTTCCTCTACACACAGCCTGCCTAACATATCTTGGCTTTTACCTGCTTCATTAAGTTTCTCAGAAGGAACAAATCATCAATGACATACACTTTCATAAAAAGCGAAGTTTTAAAAAAGTCCAATCTGACCGTCATTGCCCATCATAGTGGGAAATTACGGTCATGAACACGGGTAATCACAGTCAGACAATTATTGTCTTCAAATATAAGAAAAACTACAAAAATAATTCAATTTTTACTTTAATTAAAGATAAAAATACATATAATTATGGGAAAATATTATATACACATGTCACATTTATATCCCTTTGCGGACTCCCACCCTGAGCATTCTGCGTGGGCCCACCTCCCACACAAAGTGCAACGAAACCATAAATCGTTATTTTGCCCAAAATCCGCACACACCAAACATTTATTTTGGCCTATCTCACTACTTTCTTCGTCAGAGCTTTCTGTAAATATTTGACGGATATTTTCTCTTTTTTCGGTTGCATTGGCTTTTGTTTCGAAATTTTTACTTCTTTTCTCTTTTCTTTTTCGATTAAAATTTCTTTCATTGGTGTTGCTGTCAAAACAGATGAATGCTGTTTAAGACGCCTAGGCCTTGAAACTGCATGACCTGCATCAGTTTTTGGTGTTGAAGCCACGGACGAGAATGGTGTCCAAGGAACGGTTTGAGGAGTCTCAGCTGAAAATAATTTCAATTTAAACTTCTTTTAAAAAGAAAAAAGAGAATAGGTACCGTCCGATAGCTTTAATGACTCGACGAAAGCAGATTTTGACGTTGACGGAATCTCTAATGGATCTGTAATTAATGCTGATGTATTAACTTGAGGTTCTGAAGCATTTGACGACACTTCAATATAATTTTGAACATCTATTGGGTCAGATGTTGTTAAATCACCAGCAAAAAATTCATCTTCTTTGAAAACATGAGGATCTAACGGATAGATTCCTGTTGCTCGGAACCCCGCAATTCCTTTATTTATGTTGGCCACACTACCATATGCTTTGTTAAATAGGGATGCTACTTCATATGGTGTGACTCTTGCCATCAAATTTGATTTCATATAGAAATTTACTTCCTGTCTGTAAGCAGCCTTAAGAGGACCATAAAATGACACGTCAAGAGGCTGAAGTCGATGAGAAGTGTGGGGAGGAATCGAAAGCATGACAATGAAGTTATTCCTGCAAAAATTATAGGATGCAAGTGATATATGGCTGCTGTGGTTATCAACTATTAAGAGAACATTGTTTTCTTCGGTTGGCTTAGTGCATGAGCGGAAGTGCTTCAGCCAGTAGTTGAAAATATCTTCAGTTATCCAACCGTTTTTGGAGATGGTGTAGAGAGCACCAGGTGGACCACCTTTCTCCAAAAGAGGAGACATCCTTGCTCGCGGGAAAATAAACATTGGAGGAACATATGTTCCTGAAGCACTCATGGCACACATCACAGTTATATTTTTTCCTCGTTCACCACTCGTTACAGCACCCACTCTTCTTTGTCCTTTTTGGGCTAAGATTTTCCTCGGATCGGCTACCGTTGTTATCCCAGTTTCGTCCGCATTGTAAATGTTGTTTGGCGTGAACTTGTGTTTTTCTATCAAGTTTTCAAGCTGTTGATAAAAGAGGGAAACCTCAACCTTGTTAAATGCTGAAACGCGATTCAGACTTGTTGATTCAGCCTTGCGAATAGCTACTCTTGGGTTTCGACGCAAAAAATGTCTCATCCATTCGACTCCAGCTAATTTGTCTTCACTGTTAAAATTGTTTGGCACGCTGTTTTGTTGTGCGTATTCGTAAACATGTTTTCGGAGCTGCAAGGCGCTAACGCCGTAAAACAGCTTGCCAAGAAGAACAACCTGGTCAACAATTTCTTTTTCTTGTTGCTGTGTAAAAATTGGGTTTCTTCCCATAGAAGGTGGCTTTAAAATGCCATTTTTAATGCGTTGTTGCAGACTGGAGAAGGGAATTTTGTATTTTTTTGCCGCGGCCCTCATTGTAAGGCCATTTGAATGGGCTCTGATGGCATTCTGTAAATCGTTATCTGTCCAAAGAGCCTTATTGGACGTTCTTTTGCGATTTCTTGTCATACTGAAATAAAAAAATTGAAAATAAAATTATAATTTTAATGACGGTCACTTGACCGTTATTTCCCAATATCATGTGTCACCACAAACAAATTTTTTTCAGCAAAATGCATAAATATTTTTTTTGAAATATTAGTGAACTTACACACAAACGTATGGAGCACTTAATAAAAAATAAAAAATGTATATAAAACCATGTATATATAAAAAATGTTTGTTTCTTTAATAATAACAAATGCACACTGATTTTTGTTCGGCTGATAATAAGATCAGCAGTAGTGAATTTCGTTATTTTTGATTTTTAATCACAGTTTGCCATGAATTTGAACTTTTCGAACGTCAAAATATTTTCCTTAAGTGCCTTGCACATGAGCAACGAACTGCGAACTGCGAATGGACGAACAAACGTGATTTTACACATTTCAAAAAGTCAATTCCAAACAAAAACACATTTAAATTATAAGAAACCAATTGACACTAATATTAGGATAATAAAATTTGCATTTTGTTCTCTAAAACAAGAGAATTTTGTAAAAACAATTTGGTAGTAACGAATCGCAGTGTGGTTGCTGCGAACTATCAAACTCTATTCACGTTCCACATAACATCCACACTTCAACGAATAAATTGTTCGCGCTCAACTTAACCTCAAAATTATACCACTCTTGTTTTGTTTTTGTGTGAAAGATCTTTCGAGTAAATAAGCACAGGGATGTGCTGTAGTGTTGGTTAAACATCGATAGTCTATCGATAGTAAAAAACTATCGCGTACATCGATATTTTCTAAAAACTATCGAACACACTATCGATAGTTTCAATACTTCCAAATTATTTTACCACAAGGCTATTTTTCTGAACACACCGCTGTTTAATTTTCAACTCATACAACACTGGAAATCTTTTGAAAATCTTCATGTCTCATCATTTCAATTTATGATTTTTGGTTTGGGGAACCACCGAATTATCATTTTGTAAGTTGTCATTGTCATCATATGTTACTATTTTTTGTTTAATAAACTAATTTAAAATAAGCACTCTTGATTTTTGTATCATTTGCCTTAAAACCTAAATTCATTTTTCATTCATAAAAAATGTTGTCTTGTGACCGAAAAACTCGTGAACTGATGGGTCAAATGTTTAAATTTTTTTCAAATTGTTTGGCATCTTTGGGAAGCTTGCCAGCTCGCCACATTAACCAAAAAAATAAAGTGGTATTCGTCAGGCCGTACCGAACTGTTTTTTTTTGGATTACAATAATACATCGTGTTTTTTTTTCAAAAAAATATCTTAAAAAGCAAGTTAAATTTTACATTTCTAGTTGCTTAATATAAGTTTGAAATTCAAAAATTCAGATTTTCAACCGTTTATTATTATTAAAAAATGTGTACCTAATAGAAAAGCCTTTTTAATGCTTTTTAAGATATTTAGTAAAACCATCGATAGTATCGATAATGTTTTCCAAAACTATCGATACTATCAAAAGTGGAAACTATCGATGTTTAACCAATACTAATGTGTTAAAAATAAAATTTCTCTCGTCGCTACCTGCGAATAGAAATAAAAGCTCATGTGAAAGAAAAGTCAAAATATGCGAACATCCACAGTTCGCAGTTCGCAGTTCGTTGCTCATGTGCAAGATGCTTTATTCTTCTCTATCATATGCAATCAAAATATATACAAAAATGCAATGACCGCCATTGCCCATTGACCGTGATTAGACCACGTTCCCCTATCAATATTTTGGTAAATTACATTTGTTCCAATTTTGTTCGTAACTTCATTTGGAATGATAAAATTATGGCAACATTTTACCCCTCGCAAATTGTTTTTTATAATTAAAATAGCATTTGTAGAAATTAAATGCAACCTGTTTCTTTGCTTGGTTTTGGTTTATTTGGCTAAAAATTCGTTCTAACTCAGCGTTTGATATTGGCAGTACCAATATCGAAATAGCGAAATTTGCCAATTCTTTAAAAAGATTTTCTCCACTAGCATCTTTATAACATGAATCTTCACACCAAAAAGGTACTGTTTCCTCTATGTTGTTCCATCTTACAAAGTTTAGATTGTCTCATTGACTAGAAATTTTGTCAGCTAAAATCGCCTCGACATTCATTGCCTTCAAAACAGGTTGTAGTTGTAGGGAGGATTTATTTTGCGAAAGGCATTCGCTTACCGAAAACATTCTTATCTACTTTAAAATGTTAAGATTTGTTGGCACTCTCTGCTGCAACTCTTTTACTACTTACTTACTTACTTAAGGTGGCGCTACAGTCCTGTGTGAACTAGGGCCTCACCCAACAAACTTCTCCATCTAGCTCGGTCCCTAGCTAGATGTCTCCAGTTTCGCGCTCCGAGTTGGGTGAGGTCACCTTCTACTTGTGCGCGCCACCTGATTCGCGGTCTTCCTCTACTGCGCTGTCCTGTGGGTGTGGATTCGAAGACTTTCCGGGCCGGAGCATTGGTTTCCATGCGCTCTACGTGACCTAGCCATCTTAGTCGTTGGACTTTTACCCTTCTGGCTAAGTCTACGTCGCTGTACAGCCCGTACAGCTCGTCGTTCCATCTTCTCCTCCACTCCCCTTCGATGCATACGGGACCGTAGATCACACGAAGAATCTTTCTCTCGAAACAACCCAAGGTGCTTTCATCCGCTTTTGTCAAAGTCCATGCTTCTGCACCGTGTAGCAGGACGGGGATGATAAGGGTCTTATATAGCGACACTTTGGTCCTTCGAGAGAGAATTTTTCCACTCAATTGCTTTCTTAACCCAAAGAAACAGCGGTTAGCAAGAGTTATTCTTCGTTTGATCTCAGCGCTGGTGTTGTTTTCTGCGTTTAAAGCGGAGCTTAGGTAGACGAAATCCTTGACTACCTCAAAGTTACGTCTGTCGATGGTGACGTTTTGACCAAGACGTCGGTGTTGTAGGTCCTTTCTTGATGACAGCATGTACTTTGTTTTGCCCTCATTAACCGTTAAACCCATTTTTGCGGCCTCTGCCTCAATACTCACAAAAGCCCCATTGACATCACGCTGAGTTCTTCCGATTATGTCAATGTCATCAGCATATGCTAGTAATTGGACAGACTTTTGAAAGATAGTGCCTCTGGTGTTGACGTGTGAGCTTTGCACTATTCTTTCAAGTACGATGTTAAAAAAATCACATGACAGCGCATCACCTTGTCTAAAACCTTTTTTGACATCGAAAGGTTCAGTTAAGTTGTTTCCAACCTTTATGGAGCAGCGTGAATTCTCCATGGTCATCCTTTTTTACTCTCTTTTACTAGCTTTATAATAAAATGTTAACAGTTTTGTCTAAATACATCAATATCTTCCTTGCTTACTTCCAAATTTAATTCTAATTCATTTAGTTTTTCTTCGCATTCGACTCCAAGGTAAGGCTTTGTTTGTAGCCTTAAGCAACTTATGTCTAAATCAGGACTAAGATCATAATCACAGTTGGGCATAACAATTTTTTTGATAAGCATTAATATGAGAAGTTCCAAATCACCCAAAACTTTAACAAAATCCCCTTTTTCACTTTCAAATATTTTGTTAACCCTTTGAAGTTCTTCTAAATAATTAAAGAAAGTGTTTCGAATTTTTGACTTGATTCCAGTCAAAAATAAATGTTGACTGCATCTGTATTTTATTTCCAGCAAACGAAGAAAAAATCCAGTCAAATCTGACTGGAAACAAGTCAAAATGGCAACAGTGCCAAAAGTAGCTAAAGAAAATATTTGAGAGGTAAGATGACGATTTGAATCGATTTGATCTCCACGAACTGACTGAGTCTGAAATTCGATTTGTTACCAGGGCTATGTTGCGCTTTACGATGCCTTCGAGAGCTTCTATTCACGCTATCTCTATCGGAGGATTCAAGAATACTGGAATCGCCCGATTTGCAGTGTCTCTAGAGCAGAGGTAACCCTCAAGGATCGCATAACTAAGGACTACGGTTGGACATTCGAGTTCACTGGAACAGAAACACGATTTCTGAACCTGAGGTCGTACAACTACTACAACTCTGTGCCGAACAGTCTGAGCAGCGTTGCCGAACAGACGGCTTGGCTTTAGGCAGTCCCTGTCTTGAATTTGGGGCAACTCACCTGCACTTGGAACTCGAAAAACTAACGGCCGAATTCGTCTGTGCCGAAGATGCTATTGTATTGAATTGGCTTTGCAACGAATTCACTCAATCTCCCAGCCCTACTCACACCTGGATGTTTGGTCTTAAGCGATGAAAAAAATCGTGCATCGATTATACTTGTCATTCGACTGTCAGGAGCCACAACAAAAGTATTTAAACACAATAACATGGAAGATCTGGAATGTGTACTGCGACAATGTACAATTAATCGTGACAAAGAAACTAATTGATCTTATCCGTGTGAATAGACATGCCCACTGCTATGCCAATTCAATGTCTCCGCACAACAAATCTTAACTTCAATGAAAATGATCATGGGACTAAAATTGAACAACTAGCTCGGAATACACGGTATTTCCGACGACAATTGGCCCAAATGGGTGTCATAAACTATGGCCATAAAGATTCTCCCGTTGTACCGATGCTCGTATATCTTTTCTCTAAAATTGGGTAAGTAATTTTTAAACATTTTGTATGAATACCTATTCGAAGGTTTAACTCAAAGCAACCATAGTTTTGCATTCGCTTCAATCTACAAAAGTGTAGAAGCGGAAAAGAAAAAGACATCTTCGCTTTGAGTCGAATTTTCTCTGATTATTTATTTGTTAAATGTGAATTAAATAATTATTTTATTTTACAGAGCTGTATTTCGTACACTTACTTTCCGTAAGGAAGCTGTTGTTGGAGTTGGGTTTCCTGCCACTCTAATTATAGAAGGGCGTATACGTTTTTGCTTATCAGCAGCTCACGCTTAAGAGCAGCTTGATTATGCCTTACAAGTTATCGATGAAATAAGTGTTCAGTTGGCCTAAATATTCACGTAAACTACGAGATCCTAATCCGATTATTTTTTAAGTTTAAGGGAATAAATAAATTATAATAATAAATAAAGGAGCACATGAGCTACGAACTGCGAACTGTGGATGTTCGCATATTTTGACTTTTCTTTCACATGAGCTTTATTTCTATTCGCAGACAGCGACGAATTGTCAACCCTTTTCTCCATATTTTATTCCGCCATGATCTTTCACACAAAAACAAAACAAGAGTGGTATAGTTTTGAGGTTAAGTTGAGCGCGAACAATTTATTCGTTGCATTGTGGATGGTATGTGGAACGCGAATAGAGTTTGACAGTTCGTAGCAACCACACTGCAATTCGTTACTAACAAATTATTTTTACAAAATTGTCTTGTTTTAGAGAACAAAATGCAAATTTTATTATCCTAACATAATTGTCAATTGGTTTCTTATAATTTAAATGTGTTTTTGTTTGGAATTGACTTTTTGAAATATGAAAAATCACGTTTGTTCGTCCATTCGTTCATTCGTTGTTCGCTCTCATGTGCAAGGCACTTAAGAATGTCATTTATTTGAGGTATGAGAAGGTATAAGCACAGATAAGAAACTATACAGATGTCTCATCCCGTGTTGAAATATATCAGGCAAAACTAAATCGCAGTATTACAGCACACGGTTTACATGAGCACTCGCCAACTATGGAAGCTTTGCAGAGCGTGATAACATCGACAGCGGTCTCACATCTCCCAAACACTAAGTCCCTTAAAATAAAATCAGCATGGTATGATAGGGAATGTGAGTCTGCCCGGAAAAAATCTTTTGAGCTTCTTCATCTATACCAACATTTAAATGAACAGTCTTTGAAAGAAAACTATCTTACAGCAAATCGAACATACAAAGCTTTATGTAGATGCAAAAAACTTAGCTTCTCCAAAAAACAAGCTGAAAGTCTGGCGTACTGCAAAAACTCCTCGGAATTTTGGAAAGGGATACAAAATATAAAAGGAAGACCTTTTGTAACAAAATCACTACCGCCTGCAGAAACACTACGACATCATTTTGAAGGACAATTGAACCCAAAACTTTTTGCTCCTTCAATACAATACGCTAGACCAAATGTCGAAAATCAAATTCTAGATAGAGAGATAGCGATCTCTGAAGTCGAAGCAGTTGTAGCCAAAATGAAAGACAACAAAGCTCCCGGGATTGACCGGATCCCAAATGAATTCTGGAAATACGCAACATTGGAGTTTCTAACACTTCTCACAATAGTGTACAATGATATTTTCACTACAGGCAAAACACCGGATGCTTTTAGAAAATCAATACTTTTTCCCATATTCAAAAAAGGAGATAAGACGGACCCATCCAACTATCGAGGTATTGCTTTTCTCAACTCATCGCTCAAAATCTTCATGAAAATTTTAAGAAGCCGACTCACAGCATGGATTGAAAGTAACCATATTCTGAGTGAATTCCAAATTGGATTTAGAAAGGGATACTCCACAGTGGATCACATATTTAGCCTGACCAACATTGCAGAGGTATATATTCGTAGACAAAAAAAACTATACGCATGTTTCATCGACTTCCGTGCCGCTTTCGATTCCATCGACAGAAAGGCTCTGATGTTCAAATTATTTAGAGATGGGATGTCTCTAAAATTTGGAAAAATTATTGAGGACATCTATAAAGAAACAACGTATGCAGTATGGGATGGGCAAAATCTATCTGATTGGTTTCTTGCCTTAGTAGGATTGAAACAAGGTTGCAATCTCAGCCCTTCAGCTTTCTGCCTTTATATCGAAGATCTAATAAAAGACATGCCGTGTGGCATAACAATTGATGGGTTCCGGATTAAAGTTCTGATGTACGCAGACGATCTTGTCATGTTAGCCGAATCTCCTGAATCTCTTCAGCTAATGATCAACAAATTACGGAATTACTGTTCGAAGTGGAATCTAACAGTAAACCTTGACAAATCAAAAACAATGGTGTTTCGGAGAGGATCAGGGCGATTGGCTGCAAACGAGAAATGGTATTATGGAGCGGACCAAGTTGAAACTGTGAGGGAATATCAATACTTGGGTTACACTGTGACGAGCAACTTAAACCTAGAAAAACACCTAGTAAAAAAACTTTCTTCATCCAAAAATGCGATTGGGACGGTGTGGAAAAATGTGTATGGTAACAAGGACCTAGCATTTAGTGTAAAATACAAAGTTTTTCTCGCAACGTCCGAATCAATAATGCTGTATGCTGCGGAATCATGGGGCTGGAATCAGTCTGAAACCACTGAAAAACTCCTGAGGTTCTTTCTAAAGAGGCAGTTCCGACTACCCGACACAACACCTAACTACATGCTTCTCATTGAAACCGGTCTATCACCCTTACATCTCTCATCGCTTAAACTGCACTTCAACTACATTACCAAGTTAATGTATAGCCATGTAAATAAAGTCGCAAGAAAGATTGCTGTTTCGATTATAAAGTCGCAAAGCTCATGGTTTCAGGAATGGAAAAACTTAGCGGACTCTTGTGAACTCTCTTTCAACCTAACTTTAGATAATTTACAAGAATGGAAGCCATATCTTAACAGTCTACTCGAAAAGCTCCACTCCAAATCTAGAGAGAAAAGTATAGAGCAAGCTACTAGTTCACTACATAGGGAATTCTACCCCCTACTTCAGCACAATTTAGGAGAATCCAACTACTTCAAGGACACCCATAACATTGAAATAATATCATTGATTTTCAGGGCTAGAGGTGAACTTTTGCCTCTCAATTTCATTCCACATCGCAATGACCTATTACTAAGCTGCTCCTTATGCAACACCAACGAAAGAGAAAACGTACTGCATTTTATCGCAAGGTGCCCGATTCTAGCAGAAATTCGGCGACAAATATGGCAGAAAAGTTATATGGAACAAGCGGAACTCATTGAAATTTTAAATGGAACAGATTGGAAAAAACTATCTCAATATTTAAAAACAGCACTTAACTATAGAAGACAGATAATAAAAGAAGACTTTTAATATAAAATTGTATATAAAGCACCATAAAACAACAAAAATTGGAAATTTTATTAATTAAGGCTATCATCTGGCTGACGGCCCTTCCGGCCATGCCACTAAAGATTGAAATTGAAATTTAAACTCAAATGTTTTTGTAAATATTATTATGAATAAATCTATTAATCTAATCTAATCTAATCTAATCATCCCCATAGAAGAAAATGTCCCATATTTTGTTCACTACTCCTTGGCTATCAACCGACAAAAAGCTTTTTGTCGGTTGATCGTCAAGCACAAAAAGCTGTTTTTGATTTCACATATTGGCTTCCTATGTGTCTAACTGTAAAAAATTCTAAAGTTGGTTTTTCTCTCAAGTCAATGTCCATAGAGACAAAGAAGAACAGAAACTGTTTTGGTTTCGATTTCGATGATGTTTTGGTCCCGATGTTACCATATTTCAGTTGCTATTGTTCAAGCGATGTAGGTATTTTATGTTATTTATGCTATATATTATTGAATATGAAAATAAAAACCATAGTTATTAATTTTTCCATGTTATAATTTACTATATCAAATAAAACAATATACATATGTTGAAAATACATTTAAGAAAGGAAGAGAAGATGAGTTAGGTGCAAGACATTTTAAAAATAATTTGTATGGATTCCTATGGTAACACTGATGCAAATATACGTGCGCCGGCCGCCGCGCCGCTGGTGCGCGTATGAGGCTTTGTTTTGGTTGCCTTCCTTATTTTGATTTTTTTGATACATATATTGAACGCATGTGTATGTTTATAGTTTATAGTATGTGTATAGTTTCTTATCTGTGGTATAAGTATAAAGTTAGTTACTGAAGATCTATTATATTTCTATCACTAAAAATAAATAAGTAAAGTAAAATTGAAAGATGTTTTATTTTCATTCAAAAAAATCAACATCCATTAAAAATCGCAGTGTTAAAAAGCGTTTTGGAAACCGAAAGGAAACTAAAAAAAAAGGAGAAATCGCAGTCGTCTAGTACCCGTTATTTTGTGGGTGCATTTTTGTTTCGATATTCGCTTAATATGGTTTTAAAAATAACCAATGATTTCTTCCCCAGCCCACAATTTTACACTAGTGTTTCATTCAACACATATTCTTTTGCAGTAACTGTTTCTGGGCAAGTGGATTTCAAAATAAATACATTTGTTGTCCTTGCTTTTGCATTCATTTTGAATATTTGTTTCAAAGTTAGAACTTAAAGACGGACTTAATTTCGACGAAAATTATCTTAAGAAAATGGATATGGACTTACAAGGGAAGCATTTTTTGTATTATTGAAAATTGAAATTAGGTAATTATGTCTATAGGTAACTAAATATGTATTTTATTTCCAGATTTCATACGTTTATTTTTAAGTAAAAAGTCGAATAAGAAAATAAGTTCTTTCTTAGGTCATAGCATTTTCCGTTGCATTGGAACTCATAGTTTAAACCTTATTGCGAGTGTGTTATCACACAAAGAAAGAGAAACAAAAACTTTAATTTAGAATCTACACAAACACCTTTATTTTCGAATGAATTTTATATTTTTTCTTATTGTCATGGTACTGAACCTTGAGGTGAGTTAAAATATTTTACAAAATAATCCCTTGCTGTTGAACCATCATGAAATCCACGTGCATTTGTTATATTAGGTTTTGTCAACGAACACTCATAAAAAGTGTCTTCATACCTTATCCCATCTCTTTTGCAAACAAAATTGTGAAGGATGCAACAGGCTTTAATAATAATATCGCAAAATGAGAGATGCACGTCAAGTGGTCTATGTAGTATCCTCCATTTATTACTTAAGATTCCAAAGGAGCATTCCACCATTCTTCGGGCTCTAGTAAGATGATAATTATATATTTTTTTGTCCGTGGACAAATTTCTTCGTCCAAATGGACGCTGTATGTGGTCTGATAAGGCAAAAGCTTCATCGGCTATAAACATGTAGTGATCCACTACATGCGACCACTCTATTAGCCTTATTTACAATACATATATGTACATCAATTTCCATTCCCAAGCCACCACACACGATCTTGTATAGTATCATTTTTCGTTGTCATTCGCGCAACCGATCCAAAACATTGTCACCCATAAATGTGTCATCTTCCGTAGCCCACTTAGTGAAACCTAACACCACAGCAATTAATTAATTGTCGCCAGTTCTGCTATATACTATAGCTACGGCTATAGTCATAAGTCAACCGGTACGGTACAAAGGGTAAGTGCAGCAAAGTAAGAATGACCACCATGAGCAAGCATTGTTTTGAATTCAATGTATATAATTATATCACACTTCGGTAATTAGGCCGCTGCGCTGCCCGTGTGTATCTGGTACCTCTATGGATAAGTAAACCGATTGAATTTGCTTCATATTGGGCCAGTGTAAGCAAAATATGATTCATCGAACTCTTCATGCAATGGTTATTGGTATCAATGCGAGTTGACAAAATTGAAAATTATGATGATAAGGCATTTTTCATATGAGGTTGCGTAAAAATGCATTTTCATATGGAAAATGCTATATTATTAAGTGGTCAAATGGTAATGGAAATTGCTGAAACTAGTATAAATGGGCAAAGGATGATGAGGAATGGTCAGAATTTAGATACCATTTAAACTTGAAGGTCGCAGCCACGCATTGAGACAGCGGGCCTTTCAAGTAATAAATAAATAAAAAAGCAAAAAAATATTTCTTTTATTTTCTAAATTCTTCCCAAACAAACTCTTCCCTGAATCGCCAGGAAGTACTGATTGACTGGGTTATTACATGGTGGCAGCGGTGGGATTCTTTTAAAAATCCCCTACAAAAAATACAAAAGGCCGTTCCTTTTGATGCGTATTGCTGGGGCTATACAACAGCAAAGTTAAAGTAGTAGAAAATTTATTTGTGAAAAATTCTATGACCATAAGACCTGGCGAATTCCTTCAAGAGGACGCGGAGGCAAAATATAGGTAGTGAAAAGACCAGGTTGTATTCTGCAACTTTAAGGCGTGAAGTCTGCCTGGCACAGTTTAAACATCAACAAAAGCAACAACAATAACAACATCGACAACAAAATCAACAACATTAACAAAATCAATAGCACCAGAAAATAAAATTAGCGTAAGAAATTTTTAACAATTATATTTACATATATTTTTTGGTGAACCCCATTTTCTTTTTCCCTCCCCTCTTCAAAATATTTTTCCCTCAAAATTGTCAGGACACGACGATACCGACAGCGTTTAGAATTTTTTTTTAATCTTCCTTTTAACGTAATAAACGTAATAGAATGTGAAACAATGCCGTTTCAGGTCAATATAAGCGATATTTTCAATATAGTGCCCATCTTCAATGGTAACCCCAGTGAATTGAATAAATTCATCGCATGCGGGAACATCTTGTTCTCATCATGTAAGAAAGAGGAACATACAACATTCCTCGAAATAGTAAAAACTAGGCTACAAGGTCCGGCCTTCGAACTAATACAGTTCAACTCTTTTACAAAGTGGGGTGACTTAGTTGCTAAACTAGAGGACAAGTATAAGGAAACCAAAACTCGTTCTGTCGCCCAGAATGAACTTTTGGTAGCTCAACAAAATGCCAGAGAGTCAGTTGAGGAGTTTGGAGACAAAATCTCAAAACTTTTAACCTCTCTTAACTCAGCAACATTCTCAGGTACTATTGACGCATCCGTCAGGGCGTATCTGGTCGATGAGAACGAAAAACTGGCTATCCAGACATTTGAAGATGGTCTCTCGAATCAAAATTTACGTTTGATGGTTCAAGCTCGCAGGGAAACCAGTTTGAAAAGGATAATAACGTTCGCAGAAAACCATGCTGCAAGAATAGATAGGCAGATGCCTGCCTATAGGAATAAACCCCCTTTACAACAGAATTCACCCTCAAACTTTTCTTCCCGACCCACCTGTCAAATTTGCGAGATCTTGGGACACTCTGCCCAAACCTGTTACCAAAACAAGACTCTACCCAAATTTACCCCAAAAACAGAAACTGTTAAATGCAATTATTGCAACAAAAACTATCATACGGAAAGCGAGTGTAGACTTCGAAAACTACACTCACAAACAAACCAAGTGAACCCGCATAACCCTTTTAAAACCGAAAGAAACAATGGTGAGCAACGACAGGTGAACTTCCACCACGTAATGCCCGAAAGCCAATTTTCTTATAATACGGGAAACGAGAATTGTCGGGTCGAAGAGATCGGCTATCCTTCCCGACAACAAGTTCAGGCCAACATACACGAAACTCAAGAGTAACGGCAAGCATAATTATAGAATTGCTTCCTTACAATGACTTGACCATAATAAGAATTCCATTCACAGACGGTAAGAATAGAAGTCTTGTTATTGACACTGGTTCTGAAATAAGCATAATTAAAACACCTACGATCAAACCGATAAAAAACAATAAAAATAACATAACAATTTCAACCATGGGCGGCCATAAGGTAATGAGTACCAGTGTTGTGAATGAGACTCTATTGGTCGGCTGTGATGATGATAAAATTATAATTAACCACCCCCTTCACATTCTAGATGTAAGTACCGACATGAATTTTGACGACATCATAGGAAACGATTTTCTAAAAAAATATTCATGCGTAGTTAACCATGATGAAAATTTTATGAAGATCTTTCCCTTCATTGGTGACCAATCTACCGCTACGATACATTGTTTTGGGAAAGTACTGAGTACTATTCCTCATCATAAAGCTAATGTATCAAAAGCAAATATAGAAATACATTCGGTACCCAAATCTGTTATATTGTTATTATTTTTATTGTACTATTCGTACTAGAATGTCAGCTTGTTAGACTTGACCATTCCTTTTAATTTCATTGAATGTTTTTGAACAACAACAACAACTTAAAGGTGCTACCACTCATTGTTTTTGGCTGGAGATATAGCTATTTCGTGCTTTGCCACTTTTGCACTCATCAGTCTCCTTTTTTGTGGTGCTGAGCTTTAATCCAATTTTATTTGAAAAACTTTTTATGCACAACATAGGATTCGAACCCACGCATATCAGATTTGCTCAGTCTTAGAAGTCGTGTGCACTACGCACTCCACTACTTTAGACCACTGACGTCACAGGTCGAGATGTGCTAATTGTTTATCAAATGCATTTGAAGCATCAACCTTTTTATAAGCTCCTTTAAGTATGCTGTTTTGTTGCGCCTCCATTTTTCTCCATACCTTATTTGATAGACTTACAATTCGTAGTACGTATCAAAGGGGGAGAGATTGGAAGATCGGTAACGAACCAGACTATTAAGTTATTATTGTTATTATTTTTATTGTACTATTCGTACTAGAATGTCAGCTTGTTAGACTTGACCATTCCTTTTAATTTCATTGAATGTTTTTGAACAACAACAACAACTTAAAGGTGCTACCACTCATTGTTTTTGGCTGGAGATATAGCTATTTCGTGCTTTGCCACTTCTGCACTCATCAGTCTCCTTTTTTGTGATGCTGAGCTTTAATCCAATTTTGTTTGAAAAACTTTTTATGCACAACATAGGATTCGAACCCACGCAAACACTCGGAGATGCATACCCATTGCCGAATATCACAGACATTTTCGACCAACTAGGTCAGGCAAAATATTCCAGTACACTTTATTTAGCTAAAGGGTTTCACCAAATATTGGTAGCCGACGCTGATAAAGAAAAAACCGCGTTCAGCACACCATTTGGTCACTACGAATATAACCGTATGCCATTTGGTTTGAAAAACGCCCCTGCTACGTTTCAACGCCTCATGAATAATGTTCTCATGGGACTGCAGGGTATTGAATATTTTTTTTATGTAGATGACATCGTTATCTATGGGTATGATCTTGATAGCCACAACAGAAAGCTCGTTAACATTCTGAAACGTCTAAGGACGCATAATTTGAAACTCCAACCAGAGAAGTGTAACTTTCTTAAAAAAGAACTAATTTACTTGGGGCATATTATTTCAGAAGAAGGAATTAAGCCGATCCCGAAAAAATCAAGGCAGTTAGAACATTCCCTGTGCCCAAAAAGCCAAAAGATGTTAAATCATTTTTAGGTTTCGTGGGATACTATCGAAAGTTCATTCCCGACTTTGCAAAATTTATCCAAACCAATGACAAAACTTTTACGGAAAGACGCTATCGTTAAATGGGATGCCTTCTGCGACGAATCTTTCAGAAGCTTAAAACAAAAAATTATTGAACCTCCAATACTCTCTTATCCTGATTTCACGGCAGAGTTCATTGTAACCACCGACGCTAGTGATGTAGCATTGGGTGCGGTTCTTTCTCAAGGACCGATTGGACAAGATAAACCAATTTCATTCATAAGTCGAACCCTCAATGATCAAGAAATAAAATACACAACGTCGGAAAAGGAGTTGTTAGTAATTGTTTATGCGCTAAAGCAGTTTCGACCATATATCTATGGACGAAAGTTCACTATTTACACAGACCATAACAATTTACTATGGTTAATTGGACAAAAGAATCCCACATCCAGATTGTTACGATGGCGCATCTTGATGGAAGAATACGACTTCAATATTATTCACAAACAAGGTAAATGTAATGTTATCGCAGACGCGCTCAATAGGTTAAAAATTGACAATGACAGTAAGGTACTCTTGACAACCCGCAATCAAGCTAGAAATCAAGTAAGCCAAGTTAATATACAAGATGATGAGGTAGATAATATAAAAGTCTTATCAACCTTCACTCTTCTAGAGGATAATGGATCAATTTTTGAAACCAAAACAACTAAAATTAAAGTAATAATAATACCAATAATAGAATCAATAGACGAAGAATTTTTACAAAATAAATGCCCAAATTTTATTAAACCAGATATAGGAGAATTTTCCACATTTCCACATAATAAAGAAACATTCTTTATAACCACTTTACCCATCCCAATCAGAACCGACAAAGATATTGAAATAATTAAAACATGTCTCACTTCGGTTAGCGATCTTAATACTAGCCGCGTTTTATTAGCCGCGTTTTATTATCACCATGATCTTGAATTTACATGCATTACAACAACAACACAAGATCCTGCTTTGTGTTTGGATCTCAATTTGAGATCCAAAATTTAATTCTTTTTTTCACAACAAGGAGCGCTTTATATTGTTATTTCACATGTAAATGTTGGTGTCATTGCAAACAAATTAAATAAAACTTGTATTGCCATATAAACATTTCCATTTGACTGAAATAAAATAATTTTTAAATAGAAAGCGAGAAGCTTTATATTTTTTTATTTGGTATATAATCCATGAAATAATTAGTATTTTAACAAAACCAGATATTAATTGGTGAAATTAAAATAATTAAGTCCAAAAAAATGTATATTTGACATAATTTATGGGTATTATTTTCCCCCAAAAAAGGAACAAAAAAAATCATTGAGCAAAATGTTCTTTGGGCAACCCTGCTTTAAATGTCAAAAAATATAAATAAAATCGAGAAAGCTGCAGCACAAATGGGAGAAAAGATGTAAAAAAAAATTGTAAGTAATCTCTAAATTAAATTATTTAAGTGTCACATTTATTAAAAGGTCAAAAAGAATCTGGACATGTGAGACCAAAGCGTTCCTGGATGCTTTGAGTTTGAGAGTGCAATGATGATTTGCAGAAACACTTTCAAAAGTTGTGGAGCTTCCATTTTTGGTATGTGTTTGTTTTTTTTTTGGTTCGTAATGTCACTTTTGAAAGAATTTGACACTGCTACCAAACTTTAAATAACAAAAAATATAATGATGCAATGATGTTTTGTTATCATGATCTGATCCTGATCAGATCATGGTGATAATAAAACGCGGCTACTGATGAACAGTCTATCGGATTTGCGTTACCTCAAATGGACAATGAATCCAAAATAAAATTAAAAGCAATTTTAACAAATACTTTTCAAAATCAAAACAAGGTCGTTTACGTTTTTACCAATAAAAAGATATTTTTAGATAATATCGAGTCTATAAAAACTGTACTTTATGAATTCCATGACTCCCCCCTCGGAGGCCACCAAGGCATAACGAGGACTTTAAAGAAAATCAAGAAACAATATTTCTGGCCAACAATGAACTCGAATCTCTAACTTCCTTATTGACTCTCATTATTATAAGATATCTTAACACACTAGACGACATACTCGATTTAGTTACAGATGTAACTCATGGAAAACCTCACCCATCCATTATAACCCCCGAATAATTTAGAGACGTATTAGCGAAAAAAAAGCGAGAACTTCCATTAAACACAAAATTACCCAATACCCCAATAGATAATAACATTATATCTTTTTATAAAATCTGTACTACCAAAGTAGCTATTCATGACGACAAAATAGTATACGAAATCAAAATACCTCTTCCATTTGTTGAAAAATACATCTTATACAAAAGTATTCCTTTGCCAACCTTACATAAAAATAACTTCGTGTTCATACACCCAACCTCCCAATACATTTTTCTCGATTACAACAAAGAAAATTACTATCAACTAAATACAGCGGAGTTATCTCTCTGCAAGTCCCAAAATGATAAATTCATATGTCCCCTTACACATCCATTATTGAGTACTAAATCAGGAAACCCACAATGTGAAATCCAATTACTAAACCGAATATCAGTTATTCCCAACTCATGCGAAATAAGACAATCCAACCATTGAACAGTATGGATCCAACTATCGCAAAAGAATAAGTGGATTTTCTCAACTTTAAATAATTATTATATTGACGAAATATGTGACGACAACATAACCTCATATAATTTGTACGGCACAGCCACAATAGAAATTGTAGGGCATTGTTACCTTAAGAACAAAGACATGACAATACACACATTTAACGAAAATTCTACAACAATTAACAAATGAAGACTTAAAATTAGTATCTGAACAAATAAGCGAGTTAAAAGCAGACGAAGCAAAACCATTGACTAATCTAAGTGAACATGACATTCATCATTATATACTTATCTACACGGTTATAATTATAGTTTTAGTATTGAGTTGCTTCAGAAGATACCAAACTTACAAAGTGAAAAATGAACCAAAACCCATTGTTTCGGATATTAAATTAAAAAGAAATCAAATCAAAGAAAACGACAAAATACAAACTGAAATACAACTCCATGACAAAAGCTCCCAACAATCCTCATTTAAAGATACCATAGTAGAAACAAATTTTTATTCAAAACCTGAACCCTCTCCAAAATTTGTCTTACGCCAATATCCAAAGTAACCAATAAAATATATTAAAGTATATGATTGTTAAAATTGAAAAAAAAAAAACACACAAACACATTAATAATAAAAACAATAAAACCCCCTTTTACAAAACCTAAATAATATAAAAACAAAAACAAAAAAAATATATGTTTAAACTTTTAATAAAAACCTTATATTAATAAATTGTGCTTACAATAAAAAAAAAAATGCTATACAATAATTTATAAATAAAATCTTTTATAAAAACTTAATAATCTAAAAAAAAAAAATGTTTAAATGTTTAAATGTTTAATATAAAAATTTTTAAAGATAAATATTTTATAAGGTACTATATTAATATTTTCAAATTTAAAATGTCAAAAAACAAATCATCAAAAAAAAAAGGTAATAAACAAACACTTCAATACTATTAATTCCTTATTTTATACTATTTTTATAAAATTATTAAAACTATACAAATATTATTTAAATCATATCAAAATTATATCAAAAATGTAACTTTTTCATCCTTTCGCAACTTTACAGAAAATTAACCTCTTCAAGGTATAATTTTCTTTCTTCCAGGGGAGCGGGATGTAGTGATCCACTACATGCGACCACTCTATTAGCCTTATTTACAATACATATAATACATACAATACATCAATTTCTATACCCAAGCCACCACACACGATCTTGTTTAGTATCATTTTTCGTTGTCATTCGCGCAACCGATCCAAAACATTGTCACCCATAAATGTGTCATCTTCCGTAGCCCACTTAGTGAAACCTAACACCACAGCAATTAATTAATTGTCGCCAGTTCTGCTATATACTATAGCTACGGCTATAGTCATAAGTCAGCCGGTACGGTACAAAGGTTCTAAGTGCAGCAAAGTAAGAATTACCACCATGAGCAAGCATTGTTTTGAATTCAATGTACAGTAGTTGGCATAAATATTTTGACGAAACCTTTTTCTGACTATTGAACCTAGACTTTGCTAATTATCGTTAAATAACGGCGAAAAAATAATGTGCAAAACAAAGAATATGTTTTTAGTTCTATGCATGCCAAATTTTGTATTGTTTACATTTTGCATTCTCTTTTTGCTCATAAAAATGCATGTAAACAACGAATTTTTGTGTGGCATAAGTATTTTGACGGAATCTTTGTGTACCTGTTTTTACACTTTGCACGTGAAAACCAAGCAACTTATGCAATATTAAACTTTATTTGAAGTGAAACGTTAATAAAAAAATAAAATTTGATCAAAAGTTATTTAAAACCATGGTTAAAACAGTGGAGTTGAGTTTGGTTATCAGATCTTCCATTGTAGCAAAGTTTAACGCTGTAATGGCAGTAAAAGACATTGCAAATGCGTTTAATGTGTCACGTCAAACTGTGCAGTGTGCACTATCAAATTAATAAGTTTAAAAAGCATAATGACATAAGAAACTTAAGAAGATCAGGTGCTAGGCGCAAAACAACGCCCACTGAAGACCGAATCCTTTTACGGGAATTTAAAAAAAATATGTTTGTGAAGCTTCAATCTGCTGCAGATAAATGGAATTTGACGGCCAAGAATCCAATCAGTGAGCGTACTGTCCGACGAACACGTTTAAAAGAAGGAGATTTCAAGACAATTAAAATTAAGGACGTACCGTACATATCAAAGGTAAACAAATTTAAAAGACTGGCCTTCGCAAAGGAACATCTGCACAAGCCAAAGGAGTTCTGGAGAAGCGTTCTATGGACAGATGAAAGCTCCTTTGAGTATAACTCATCAAAAAATAATTTTTTTGTAAGATTGCCAAAGGTAGTAAGGCAAAAAAAAGGTCCGTTTGTCAAAAAGTGAGCCACGGTGGAGGCTCTGTCATGTTCTGGGGATGTGTTGCTTATAATGGACTGGGTGACTTGGTTCCTATCACCGGCTCTATGAACAAAACCCAATATGTTAGTACCCTAAATGATAATGCCTTTCCATCCGGGGATATGCTTATTGGCGAATCATTCATCCTGCAACCTGACAATGCCCCATGGCACAAAGCCCGGCTGGTAATGAATTTTTTGAAGGATGTTGGTGTTACTACTTTGGACTGGCTACCTCAAAGTCCAGATTTAAATATTATAGAAAACGTCTGGTCTCTTTTGAAACGCAAAAGAACAGTTTAAATAAAACCAGAGAGGAGACAATTGCTGAGGTAACTTCCCTTTGGAAAGAGATATCTCCAGATATTCTTCAAAATTTAGTGGATTCAGTACCGAGACGCCTTCAAAAAGTTATTGAAGCCAAAAGAGGTTATACATTTTACTAAATTCTTCATTTCTTTATTTTTGTCAAATTTAAACTTTGTTTTCTTAATAATGCATACTTGTCAAAATACTTATGCCAACGAGTGAAATCAATAATTTATTTATATCTTTTTAAGTTTCTATGAAAAAATATTTGTTTGACTATTTTAAAGATTGTGTTAGTTATATATAAAAAGGAAAACAAATAAACAAAAATTCTTTATAAAGCCATTAAAAAGTTAAACTGAAAAATGCACGATTTTTATTTCGTCAAAATACTTATGCCAACTAGTGTATATAATTATATCACACTTTGGTAATTAGGCCGCTGCGCTGGCGCTGCCCGTGTGTATCTGGTACCTCTATGGATAAGTAAACCGATTGAATTTGCTTCATATTGGGCCAGTGTAAGCAAAATATGATTCATCGAACTATTCATGCAATGGTTATTGGTATTAATGCGAGTTGACAAAATTGAAAATTATGATGATAAGGCATTTTTCATATGAGGTTGCGTAAAAATGCATTTTCATATGGAAAATGCTATATTATTAAGTGGTCAAATGGTAATGGAAATTGCTGAAACTAGTATAAATAGGCAAAGGATGATGAGGAATGGTCAGAATTTAGATACCATTTAAACTTGAAGGTCGCAGCCACGCATTGAGACAGCGGGCCTTTCAAGTAATAAATAAATAAAAAAGCAAAAAAATATTTCTTTTATTTTCTAAATTCTCCCCAAACAAACTCTTCCCTGAATCGTCAGGAAGTACTGATTGACTGGATTATAACAAACACAAATGGCATGCATTTCCCCCCTTTGTCATTTGGGAGCAATTGATCTGGTGGTAGATTCAGTTGACAATGTTTAGCTTTTTCCCAAAGTTTGATCGCTGAAAAATATGGGAATCACTTGCACTCCCCTGGGATCCAATGTCAACGGATAGGAAACAGTAATTCGCGTCTGTTACTGCCATAAGAATTAATGAAAAATAATTCTTGTTATTCATATGCTTCGATCCAGATTTAGATGGCTTTTGGACCCTTATATGTTTGCCGTCAATTGCTCCTACACAATTGGGGAAATTTGTACTTGTTAAAAATTTGTCAGCAACTTGTTTCCAAGTATCTTCTGTTTGTCCCGGCATGTAATTTTCTTTTAGGCATATCCATATTTTGTCGCATGTATCCTTAATAATTTCTCGTAGGGTTGTTTCACCTATTTTTTTAATTTAATTTTTATTGAATTCTGAAATCTCTTTCAAAAAACAAAAAATATATTTTATATAATTTTGTATTCCAACAATATATCTACTCTTTTCTTTCATAAGCAAAAGAGTAGGACAAATTTGAAACTATTTTGTTTCGTGTATATGAGATAGAAAAAGTGAATAAATGTTTTCTGTGTATTGGTTTATTTCGTTGATTTCTTTTGGAGTTGCCTATGTGCGCGAAGTTTGGGCAACTAACGATCGAACTATTTGGTTTCAAAAAAGTTGCATGTGCGCGCCTAGCCTTACTCTTGGAGGATATGTCAATTTCTCGCAAGAGGCAGTACCCGTGAAAAAACTCTAGGTGGCACAGGTAGGAATCGAAACCTCTTGCATGACAGTCCAACGCACTAACCATCAAACTTAAGGTATTTATTTGCATTTCTTACTTGCAATTGCAATATTAAAATAAAATGGCTCAACATTAAAAAAAACTGTTGTTAAAGATTGAAAAATTTACTAATTAGCTAAATATTTATCAATTTCCAAGGGAGTGCAAAATTTTAAAATTTTTATTTTCGTTTTGCTAACTAGTAAATTGCTATGGATCATTCCATCCACTGGTCTTATAAAAACAATTGTCCAGATGTCATTAAGATTAACAAATTGGTAAAAGTTAAAGTAGCCATTCAGTGATTTTAGCATAGAGGAAATATATTATCTAGAGTCCCGACTTAATGGGTTTGCTCTCTTTCGGCCTACAAACTAAATTGAGCGAATTTTGCCCATTAGCATAAGCATGTGTTAGTTGTCCCGTGCATTTCTTACGGGAAAATCCAGATTCTTTGCAACTTCTTTTTAGTGAAAACTGTGCTAAAAATAATATTTGACTGCTTTTGGCAAACAAATTCTATGATTTTTATAAAAAAGTTTCGCTAAAAACAAAAAATCATGCAGAGAGTATAGGCGCAGACTAGAACTGCAATGCGAACGTGACCCAATTTGAGTTGTTTTCAGTTTTGACAGATCAACTGCGAGGTGAGTATTTTGACAACGAAAATTAAAAGGAAAACAAAATACGACTTAAATAAATCAAAACAAAAGTCAAAATTAATAAAAACAAAGTTGTTAATAGTAATCCTGATTAACTGTTTTATCTATATTTTATAAACAACTAGCGGCCCGGTACGTGCTTCGCTACGTATAAGTCATAGTAATAGAAAAAAATGATTATTAAGTTCATTTATTCAAACAAACAAATATTTTAAATTTCTAGCTTTTTAAAAGTCCAAATGACCCAAATGATATATTGTTTATATTATATTTATCAGCAAAGAGTAAAAACTAAAAAATAAAAAAGAATTGGATACTCTTACTATGTTTATATGGTTTAGTCTAAAACAGTTGGATAAACAATATTTTTGTTTTTCACACAGACGTAAAGTTTTTGCCCTCGGGCCCTATTTATGGACATCGCAAATGATAAACGCACAGGATATTGTAATCTTTTGAATTCAAATGGCATATCAGTTGGAATCATTGGGATACGCGGTATCAAACACACTTCTCCTTTTGATTTACCAATTAAGATTGTAGCTTCAATCAAATTTGGCAATAACTTTTTCACTGCCAATCTGGTGCCATTACACAGTTTTGGTGGATTAATATTTCGCAATAATATAATCAAAGAACCAATTTTCAGATTCAAGCAATGCGGTGGTATACCAGCCGGTTCCAATGAATTTAAAAATTCAATTGGATAATTCATTGCCTCGTCTTGATTCATAACATTGTCAATTGATTTATATGTCGTGACTACACCTGGCAGTTTCGCTTGAATCTGAAAATTAATGGGATTGATATGAATGTTCTTCGGTGCTAAAATGGCGTGTTCTCTCAACCAATCATGATTTCTGTAATTCTGAAGAATATTCGGAAAAGTACAGGTACAGGGTCAACAGATCTATTTTGTGCAGTACATTCACGCTGCGATGCATTAGCTTGTGTGCGTTCATCTGTAGTCTGAGATCGTCTTAATAATGCCACTTGATTTGCATTACGCGACATTTTATCTTCACTCAACAATATTTTGGAAAATATAAACACAAAGCAATAACTCAACAGAATTTTGGAAAATAAAAACACAACAAAGCAATAATTATTGCTGATAAAATGAAATGACATTATGATGACATTAAATTTGTTTGACAGAACTAACGTCACTTTTTTTGTCTACGATTGTTTTGCCAAAGGTTCAAATTTTCTTTTAAGTATTAGTACAAATTGTTTTAATAATAATATCGCAAAATGAGAGATGCACGTCAAGTGGTCTATGTAGTATCCTCCATTTATTACTTAAGATTCCAAAGGAGCATTCCACCATTCTTCGGGCTCTAGTAAGACGATAATTATATATTTTTTTGTCCGTGGACAAATTTCTTCGTCCAAATGGACGCTGTATGTGGTCTGATAAGGCAAAAGCTTCATCGGCTATAAACATGTAGTGATCCACTACATGCGACCACTCTATTAGCCTTATTTACAATACATATATGTACATCAATTTCCATTCCCAAGCCACCACACACGATCTTGTATAGTACCATTTTTCGTTGTCATTCGCGCAACCGATCCAAAACATTGTCACCCATAAATGTGTCATCTTCCGTAGCCCACTTAGTGAAACCTAACACCACAGCAATTAATTAATTGTTCTGCTATATACTGTAGCTACGGCTATAGTCATAAGTCAGCCGGTACGGTACAAAGGTTCTAAGTGCAGCAAAGTAAGAATGACCACCATGAGCAAGCATTGTTTTGAATTCAATGTATATAATTATATCACACTTCGGTAATTAGGCCGCTGCGCTGCCCGTGTGTATCTGGTACCTCTATGGATAAGTAAACCGATTGAATTTGCTTCATATTGGGCCAGTGTAAGCAAAATATGATTCATCGAACTCTTCATGCAATGGTTATTGGTATCAATGCGAGTTGACAAAATTGAAAATTATGATGATAAGGCATTTTTCATATGAGGTTGCGTAAAAATGCATTTTCACATGGAAAATGCTATATTATTAAGTGGTCAAATGGTAATGGAAATTGCTGAAACTAGTATAAATGGGCAAAGGATGATGAGGAATGGTCAGAATTTAGATACCATTCAAACTTGAAGGTCGCAGCCACGCATTGAGACAGCGGGCCTTTCAAGTAATAAATAAATAAAAAGGCAAAAAAATAGTTCTTTTATTTTCTAAATTCTCCCCAAACAAACTCTTCCCTGAATCGTCAGGAAGTACTGATTGACTGGGTTATTACATGGTGGCAGCGGTGGGATTCTTTTAAAAATCCCCTACAAAAAATACAAAAGGCCGTTCCTTTTGATGCGTATTGCTGGGGCTATACAACAGCAAAGTTAAAGTAGTAGAAAATTTATTTGTGAAAAATTCTATGACCATAAGACCTGACGAATTCCTTCAAGAGGACGCGGAGGCAAAATATAGGTAGTGAAAAGACCAGGTTGTATTCTGCAACTTTAAGGCGTGAAGTCTGCCTGGCACAGTTTAAACATCAACAAAAGCAACAACAATAACAACATCGACAACAAAATCAACAACATTAACAAAATCAACAGCACCAGAAAATAAAATTAGCGTAAGAAATTTTTAACAATTATATTTACATATATTTTTTGGTGAACCCCATTTTCTTTTTCCCTCCCCTCTTCAAAATATTTTTCCCTCAAAATTGTCAGGACACGACGAGACCGACAGCGTTTAGAATTTTTTTTAATCTTCCTTTTAACGTAATAAACGTAATAGAATGTGAAACAATGCCGTTTCAGGTCAATATAAGCGATATTTTCAATATAGTGCCCATCTTCAATGGTAACCCCAGTGAATTGAATAAATTCATCGCATGCGGGAACATCTTGTTCTCATCATGTAAGAAAGAGGAACATACAACATTCCTCGAAATAGTAAAAACTAGGCTACAAGGTCCGGCCTTCGAACTAATACAGTTCAACTCTTTTACAAAGTGGGGTGACTTAGTTGCTAAACTAGAGGACGAGTATAAGGAAACCAAAACTCGTTCTGTCGCCCAGAATGAACTTTTGGTAGCTCAACAAAATGCCAGAGAGTCAGTTGAGGAGTTTGGAGACAAAATCTCAAAACTTTTAACCTCTCTTAACTCAGCAACATTCTCAGGTACTAGTGACGCATCCGTCAGGGCGTATCTGGTCGATGAGA
This sequence comes from Eupeodes latifasciatus, assembly GCA_920104205.1. Classification (NCBI taxonomy): domain Eukaryota; kingdom Metazoa; phylum Arthropoda; class Insecta; order Diptera; family Syrphidae; genus Eupeodes; species Eupeodes latifasciatus. The sequence goes on from OV049927.1 coordinate 20,131,698, forward strand.
ACGAAAAACTGGCTATCCAGACATTTGAAGATGGTCTCTCGAATCAAAATTTACGTTTGATGGTTCAAGCTCGCGGGGAAACCAGTTTGAAAAGGATAATAACGTTCGCAGAAAACCATGCTGCAAGAATAGATAGGCAGATGCCTGCCTATAGGAATAAACCCCCTTTACAACAGAATTCACCCTCAAACTTTTCTTCCCGACCTACCTGTCAAATTTGCGAGATCTTGGGACACCCTGCCCAAACCTGTTACCAAAACAAGACTCTTCCCAAATTTACCCCAAAAACAGAAACTGTTAAATGCAATTATTGCAACAAAAGCCCGAAAGCCAATTTTCTTATAATACGGGAAACGAGAATTGTCGGGTCGAAGAGATCGGCTATCCTTCCCGACAACAAGTTCAGGCCAACATACACGAAACTCAAGAGTAACGGCAAGCATAATTATAGAATTGCTTCCTTACAATGACTTGACCATAATAAGAATTCCATTCACAGACGGTAAGAATAGAAGTCTTGTTATTGACACTGGTTCTGAAATAAGCATAATTAAAACACCTACGATCAAACCGATAAAAAACAATAAAAATAACATAACAATTTCAACCATGGGCGGCCATACGGTAATGAGTACCAGTGTTGTGAATGAGACTCTATTGGTCGGCTGTGATGATGATAAAATTATAATTAACCACCCCCTTCACATTCTAGATGTAAGTACCGACATGAATTTTGACGACATCATAGGAAACGATTTTCTAAAAAAATATTCATGCGTAGTTAACCATGATGAAAATTTTATGAAGATCTTTCCCTTCATTGGTGACCAATCTACCGCTACGATACATTGTTTTGGGAAAGTACTGAGTACTATTCCTCATCATAAAGCTAATGTATCAAAAGCAAATATAGAAATACATTCGGTACCCAAATCTGTTATATTGTTATTATTTTTATTGTACTATTCGTACTAGAATGTCAGCTTGTTAGACTTGACCATTCCTTTTAATTTCATTGAATGTTTTTGAACAACAACAACAACTTAAAGGTGCTACCACTCATTGTTTTTGGCTGGAGATATAGCTATTTCGTGCTTTGCCACTTTTGCGCTCATCAGTCTCCTTTTTTGTGGTGCTGAGCTTTAATCCAATTTTATTTGAAAAACTTTTTATGCACAACATAGGATTCGAACCCACGCATATCAGATTTGCTCAGTCTTAGCTATATCTCCAGCCAAAAACAATGAGTGGTAGCACCTTTAAGTTGTTGTTGTTGTTCAAAAACATTCAATGAAATTAAAAGGAATGGTCAAGTCTAACAAGCTGACATTCTAGTACGAATAGTACAATAAAAATAATAACAATAATAACTTAATAGTCTGGTTCGTTACCGATCTTCCAATCTCTCCCCCTTTGATACGTACTACGAATTGTAAGTCTATCAAATAAGGTATGGAGAAAAATGGAGGCGGAACAAAACAGCATACTTAAAGGAGCTTATAAAAAGGTTGATGCTTCAAATGCATTTGATAAACAATTAGCACATCTCGACCTGTGACGTCAGTGGTCTAAAGTAGTGGAGTGCGTAGTGCACACGACTTTTAAGACTGAGCAAATCTGATATGCGTGGGTTCGAATCCTATGTTGTGCATAAAAAGTTTTTCAAATAAAATTGGATTAAAGCTCAGCACCACAAAAAAGGAGACTGATGAGTGCAAAAGTGGCAAAGCACGAAATAGCTATATCTCCAGCCAAAAACAATGAGTGGTAGCACCTTTAAGTTGTTGTTGTTGTTCAAAACATTCAATGAAATTAAAAGGAATGGTCAAGTCTAACAAGCTGACATTCTAGTACGAATAGTACAATAAAAATCATAACAATAATAACTTAATAGTCTGGTTCGTTACCGATCTTCCAATCTCTCCCCCTTTGATACGTACTACGAATTGTAAGTCTATCAAATAAGGTATGGAGAAAAATGGAGGCGGAACAAAAAAGGCATACTTAAAGGAGCTTATAAAAAGGTTGATGCTTCAAATGCATTTGATAAACAATTAGCACATCTCGACCTGTGACGTCAGTGGTCTAAAGTAGTGGAGTGCGTAGTGCACACGACTTCTAAGACTGAGCAAATCTGATATGCGTGGGTTCGAATCCTATGTTGTGCATAAAAAGTTTTTCAAATAAAATTGGATTAAAGCTCAGCACCACAAAAAAGGAGACTGATGAGTGCAAAAGTGGCAAAGCACGAAATAGCTATATCTCCAGCCAAAAACAATGAGTGGTAGCACCTTTAAGTTGTGTTCAAAACATTCAACAAATCTGTTATATTTAATGGAACTACAAATTTGAACAAAGATTACTCAACTCAAGCCAAAACTCACCTTCAAGAAGATTGCACAACTGAAGGGTCTAACCATACTGGCTCTAACTCCTCTCAATGTCATACAGACAATATTGTAGGAGGTACAGAAAAAGTATGGGAATCGTTGAATGACACCGCTTGCCTTCGGGCTTGCCTACGGGTTGGATCAGGATTAATGTTTTTTTTTCTTAAGAATGACTTAAATTTAGAATGGGATACTTTAGACAATTATAATATTATTTCAGCTGATAGTCATAAGGATCGTTTACAGAAAAGGCTATCAGATTTACAAACAATTATAAAACTGGACCATTGCAATCAAGAGGAACAAAAATCAATATCGAACATCTGTAGAGAATTCAATGATTTGTTCTTCCTCAAAGGTGATCACCTTACCTACACCAATGCAATGGAACATAAAATAATAACTAACGACAGTAGGCCCCCATTATTCCTAAAACCATATAGACTTCCCGAAAGTCAGAAGCAAGAAATTCACAAGCAGGTAAACGAAATGCTTAATGATTCAATCATACAACCTAGCTTCAGTCCCTGGAACTCACCTCTCCTCTTAGTTCCGAAAAAATCTGGTAACGATGGCGAAAAAAAATGGAGAGTAGTCGTAGACTTCAGAAAACTAAATGCAAACACTCGGAGATGCATACCCATTGCCGAATATCACAGACGTTTTCGACCAACTAGGTCAGGCAAAATATTCCAGTACACTTGATTTAGCTAAAGGGTTTCACCAAATATTGGTAGCCGACGCTGATAAAGAAAAAACCGCGTTCAGCACACCATTTGGTCACTACGAATATAACCGTATGCCATTTGGTTTGAAAAACGCCCCTGCTACGTTTCAACGCCTCATGAATAATGTTCTCATGGGACTGCAGGGTATTGAATATTTTTTTTATGTAGATGACATCGTTATCTATGGGTATGATCTTGATAGCCACAACAGAAAGCTCGTTAACATTCTGAAACGTCTAAGGACGCATAATTTGAAACTCCAACCAGAGAAGTGTAACTTTCTTAAAAAAGAACTAATTTACTTGGGGCATATTATTTCAGAAGAAGGAATTAAGCCGATCCCGAAAATATCAAGGCAGTTAGAACATTCCCTGTGCCCAAAAAGCCAAAAGATGTTAAATCATTTTTAGGTTTCGTGGGATACTATCGAAAGTTCATTCCCGACTTTGCAAAATTTATCCAAACCAATGACAAAACTTTTACGGAAAGACGCTATCGTTAAATGGGATGCCTTCTGCGACGAATCTTTCAGAAGCTTAAAACAAAAAATTATTGAACCTCCAATACTCTCTTATCCTGATTTCACGGCAGAGTTCATTGTAACCACCGACGCTAGTGATGTAGCATTGGGTGCGGTTCTTTCTCAAGGACCGATTGGACAAGATAAACCAATTTCATTCATAAGTCGAACCCTCAATGATCAAGAAATAAAATACACAACGTCGGAAAAGGAGTTGTTAGTAATTGTTTATGCGCTAAAGCAGTTTCGACCATATATCTATGGACGAAAGTTCACTATTTACACAGACCATAACAATTTACTATGGTTAATTGGACAAAAGAATCCCACATCCAGATTGTTACGATGGCGCATCTTGATGGAAGAATACGACTTCAATATTATTCACAAACAAGGTAAATGTAATGTTATCGCAGACGCGCTCAATAGGTTAAAAATTGACAATGACAGTAAGGTACTCTTGACAACCCGCAATCAAGCTAGAAATCAAGTAAGCCAAGTTAATATACAAGATGATGAGGTAGATAATATAAAAGTCTTATCAACCTTCACTCTTCTAGAGGATAATGGATCAATTTTTGAAACCAAAACAACTAAAATTAAAGTAATAATAATACCAATAATAGAATCAATAGACGAAGAATTTTTACAAAATAAATGCCCAAATTTTATTAAACCAGATATAGGAGAATTTTCCACATTTCCACATAATAAAGAAACATTCTTTATAACCACTTTACCCATCCCAATCAGAACCGACAAAGATATTGAAATAATTAAAACATGTCTCACTTCGGTTAGCGATCTTAATACTAGCCGCGTTTTATTAGCCGCGTTTTATTATCACCATGATCTTGAATTTACATGCATTACAACAACAACACAAGATCCTGCTTTGTGTTTGGATCTCAAATTGAGATCCAAATTTAATTCTTTTTTTCACAACAAGGAGCGCTTTATATTGTTATTTCACATGTAAATGTTGGTGTCATTGCAAACAAATTAAATAAAACTTGTATTGCCATATAAACATTTCCATTTGACTGAAATAAAATATTTTTTGAATAGAAAGCGAGAAGCTTTATATTTATTTATTTGGTATATAATCCATGAAATAATTAGATATTTTAACAAAACCAGATATTAATTGGTGAAATTAAAATAATTAAGTCCAAAAAAATGTATATTTGACATAATTTATGGGTATTATTTTCCCCCAAAAAAAGGAACAAAAAAAATCATTGAGCAAAATGTTCTTTGGGCAACCCTGCTTTAAATGTCAAAAAATATAAATAAAATCGAGAAAGCTGCAGCACAAATGGGAGAAAAGATGTAAAAAAAAATTGTAAGTAATCTCTAAATTAAATTATTTAAGTGTCACATTTATTAAAAGGTCAAAAAGAATCTGGACATGTGAGACCAAAGCGTTCCTGGATGCTTTGAGTTTGAGAGTGCAATGATGATTTGCAGAAACACTTTCAAAAGTTGTGGAGCTTCCATTTTTGGTATGTGTTTGTTTTTTTTTTGGTTCGTAATGTCACTTTTGAAAGAATTTGACACTGCTACCAAACTTTAAATAACAAAAAATATAATGATGCAATGATGTTTTGTTATCATGATCTGATCCTGATCAGATCATGGTGATAATAAAACGCGGCTACTGATGAACAGTCTATCGGATTTGCGTTACCTCAAATGGACAATGAATCCAAAATAAAATTAAAAGCAATTTTAACAAATACTTTTCAAAATCAAAACAAGGTCGTTTACGTTTTTACCAATAAAAAGATATTTTTAGATAATATCGAGTCTATAAAAACTGTACTTTATGAATTCCATGACTCCCCCCTCGGAGGCCACCAAGGCATAACGAGGACTTTAAAGAAAATCAAGAAACAATATTTCTGGCCAACAATGAACTCGAATCTCTAACTTCCTTATTGACTCTCATTATTATAAGATATCTTAACACACTAGACGACATACTCGATTTAGTTACAGATGTAACTCATGGAAAACCTCACCCATCCATTATAACCCCCGAATAATTTAGAGACGTATAAGCGAAAAAAAAGCGAGAACTTCCATTAAACACAAAATTACCCAATACCCCAATAGATAATAACATTATATCTTTTTATAAAATCTGTACTACCAAAGTAGCTATTCATGACGACAAAATAGTATACGAAATCAAAATACCTCTTCCATTTGTTGAAAAATACATCTTATACAAAAGTATTCCTTTGCCAACCTTACATAAAAATAACTTCGTGTTCATACACCCAACCTCCCAATACATTTTTCTCGATTACAACAAAGAAAATTACTATCAACTAAATACAGCGGAGTTATCTCTCTGCAAGTCCCAAAATGATAAATTCATATGTCCCCTTACACATCCATTATTGAGTACTAAATCAGGAAACCCACAATGTGAAATCCAATTACTAAACCGAATATCAGTTATTCCCAACTCATGCGAAATAAGACAATCCAACCATTGAACAGTATGAATCCAACTATCGCAAAAGAATAAGTGGATTTTCTCAACTTTAAATAATTATTATTATATTGACGAAATATGTGACGACAACATAACCTCATATAATTTGTACGGCACAGCCACAATAGAAATTGTAGGGCATTGTTACCTTAAGAACAAAGACATGACAATACACACATTTAACGAAAATTATACAACAATTAACAAATTTTACATTCCCCCGATAAACATTTCAAAACTGCTTATAAATAATACTTCAAGTTTCCCAAACTACCCCGACAATTTAGCCATTATTCGATTCTCTAGCCATGAAGACTTAAAATTAGTATCTGAACAAATAAGCGAGTTAAAAGCAGACGAAGCAAAACCATTGACTAATCTAAGTGAACATCACATTCATCATTATATACTTATCTACACGGTTATAATTATAGTTTTAGTATTGAGTTGCTTCAGAAGATACCAAACTTACAAAGTGAAAAATGAACCAAAACCCATTGTTTCGGATATTAAATTAAAAAGAAATCAAATCAAAGAAAACGACAAAATACAAACTGAAATACAACTCCATGACAAAAGCTCCCAACAATCCTCATTTAAAGATACCATAGTAGAAACAAATTTTAATTCAAAACCTGAACCCTCTCCAAAATTTGTCTTACGCCAATATCCAAAGTAACCAATAAAATATATTAAAGTATATGATTGTTAAAATTGAAACAAAAAAACACACACACACATTAATAATAAAAACAATAAAACCCCCTTTTACAAAACCTAAATAATATAAAAACAAAAACAAAAACAATATATGTTTAAACTTTTAATAAAAACCTTATATTAATAAATTGTGCTTACAATAAAAAAAAAAAATGCTATACAATAATTTATAAATAAAATCTTTTATAAAAACTTAATAATCTAAAAAAAAAAAATGTTTAAATGTTTAAATGTTTAATATAAAAATTTTTAAAGATAAATATTTTATAAGGTACTATATTAATATTTTCAAATTTAAAATGTCAAAAAACAAATCATCCAAAAAAAAAGTAATAAACAAACACTTCAATACTATTAATTCCTTATTTTATACTATTTTTATAAAATTTCTTAAAACTATACAAATATTATTTAAATCATATCAAAATTATATCAAAAATGTAACTTTTTCATCCTTTCGCAACTTTACAGAAAATTAACCTCTTCAAGGTATAATTTTCTTTCTTCAAGAAGAGCGGGATGTAGTGATCCACTACATGCGACCACTCTATTAGCCTTATTTACAATACATATAATACATACAATACATCAATTTCTATACCCAAGCCACCACACACGATCTTGTTTAGTATCATTTTTCGTTGTCATTCGCGCAACCGATCCAAAACATTGTCACCCATAAATGTGTCATCTTCCGTAGCCCACTTAGTGAAACCTAACACCACAGCAATTAATTAATTGTCGCCAGTTCTGCTATATACTATAGCTACGGCTATAGTCATAAGTCAGCCGGTACGGTACAAAGGTTCTAAGTGCAGCAAAGTAAGAATGACCACCATGAGCAAGCATTGTTTTGAATTCAATGTATATAATTATATCACACTTCGGTAATTAGGCCGCTGCGCTGCCCGTGTGTATCTGGTACCTCTATGGATAAGTAAACCGATTGAATTTGCTTCATATTGGGCCAGTGTAAGCAAAATATGATTCATCGAACTATTCATGCAATGGTTATTGGTATTAATGCGAGTTGACAAAATTGAAAATTATGATGATAAGGCATTTTTCATATGAGGTTGCGTAAAAATGCATTTTCATATGGAAAATGCTATATTATTAAGTGGTCAAATGGTAATGGAAATTGCTGAAACTAGTATAAATAGGCAAAGGAAGATGAGGAATGGTCAGAATGTAACAAAAATGTAACTTTTTCATCCTTTCGCAACTTTACAGAAAATTGACCTCTTCAAGGTATAATTTTCTTTCTTCAAGGGGAGCGGGATGTAGTGATCCACTACATGCGACCACTCTATTAGCCTTATTTACAATACATATAATACATACAATACATCAATTTCTATTCCCAAGCCACCACACACGATCTTGTTTAGTATCATTTTTTCGTTGTCATTCGCGCAACCGATCCAAAACATTGTCACCCATAAATGTGTCATCTTCCGTAGCCCACTTAGTGAAACCTAACACCACGGCAATTAATTAATTGTCGCCAGTTCTGCTATATACTATAGCTACGGCTATAGTCATAAGTCAGCCGGTACGGTACAAAGGTTCTAAGTGCAGCAAAGTAAGAATGACCACCATGAGCAAGCATTGTTTTGAATTCAATGTATATAATTATATCACACTTCGGTAATTAGGCCGCTGCGCTGTCCGTGTGTATCTGGTACCTCTATGGATAAGTTAACCGATTGAATTTGCTTCATATTGGGCCAGTGTAAGCAAAATATGATTCATCGAACTATTCATGCAATGGTTATTGGTATTAATGCGAGTTGACAAAATTGAAAATTATGATGATAAGGCATTTTTCATATGAGGTTGCGTAAAAATGCATTTTCATATGGAAAATGCTATATTATTAAGTGGTCAAATGGTAATGGAAATTGCTGAAACTAGTATAAATAGGCAAAGGATGATGAGGAATGGTCAGAATTTAGATACCATTTAAACTTGAAGGTCGCAGCCACGCATTGAGACAGCGGGCCTTTCAAGTAATAAATAAATAAAAAAGCAAAAAAATATTTCTTTTATTTTCTAAATTCTCCCCAAACAAACTTTTCCCTGAATCGTCAGGAAGTACTGATTGACTGGATTATTACAAACACAAATGGCATGCATTTCCCCCCTTTGTCATTTGGGAGCAATTGATCTGGTGGTAGATTCAGTTGACAATGTTTAGCTTTTTCCCAAAGTTTGATCGCTGAAAAACGTGGGAATCACTTGCACTCCCCTGGGATCCAATGTCAACGGATAGGAAACAGTAATTCGCGTCTGTTACTGCCATAAGAACCAATGAAAAATAATTCTTGTTATTCATATGCTTCGATCCAGATTTAGATGGCTTTTGGACCCTTATATGTTTGCCGTCAATTGCTCCTACACAATTGGGGAAATTTGTACTTGTTAAAAATTTGTCAGCAACTTGTTTCCAAGTATCTTCTGTTTGTCCCGGCATGTAATTTTCTTTTAGGCATATCCATATTTTGTCGCATGTATCCTTAATAATTTCTCGTAGGGTTGTTTCACCTATTTTTTTAATTTAATTTTTATTGAATTCTGAAATCTCTTTCAAAAAACAAAAAATATATTTTATATAATTTTGTATTCCAACAATATATCTACTCTTTTCTTTCATAAGCAAAAGAGTAGGACAAATTTGAAACTATTTTGTTTCGTGTATATGAGATAGAAAAAGTGAATAAATGTTTTCTGTGTATTGGTTTATTTCGTTGATTTCTTTTGGAGTTGCCTATGTGCGCGAAGTTTGGGCAACTAACGATCGAACTATTTGGTTTCGAAAAAGTTGCATGTGCGCGCCTAGCCTTACTCTTGGAGGATATGTCAATTTCTCGCAAGAGGCAGTACCCGTGAAAAAACTCTAGGTGGCACAGGTGGGAATCGAAACCTCTTGCATGACAGTCCAACGCACTAACCATCAAACTACGGGTATTTATTTGCATTTTTTACTTGCAATTGCAATATTAAAATAAAATGGCTTAACATTAAAAAAAACTGTTGTTAAAGATTGAAAAATTTACTAATTAGCTAAATATTTATCAATTTCCAAGGGAGTGCAAAATTTTAAAATTTTTATTTTCGTTTTGCTAACTAGTAAATTGCTATGGATCATTCCATCCACTGGTCTTATAAAAACAATTGTCCAGATGTCATTAAGATTAACAAATTGGTAAAAGTTAAAGTAGCCATTCAGTGATTTTAGCATAGAGGAAATATATTATCTAGAGTCCCGACTTAATGGGTTTGCTCTCTTTCGGCCTACAAACTAAATTGAGCGAATTTTGCCCATTCGCATAAGCATGTGTTAGTTGTCCCGTGCATTTCTTACGGGAAAATCCAGATTCTTTGCAACTTCTTTTTAGTGAAAACTGTGCTAAAAATAATATTTGACTGCTTTTGGCAAACAAATTCTATGATTTTTATAAAAAAGTTTCGCTAAAAACAAAAAATCATGCAGAGAGTATAGGCGCAGACTAGAACTGCAATGCGAACGTGACCCAATTTGAGTTGTTTTCAGTTTTGACAGATCAACTGCGAGGTGAGTATTTTGACAACGAAAATTAAAAGGAAAACAAAATACGACTTAAATAAATCAAAACAAAAGTCAAAATTAATAAAAACAAAGTTGTTAATAGTAATCCTGATTAACTGTTTTATCTATATTTTATAAACAACTAGCGGCCCGGTACGTGCTTCGCTACGTATAAGTCATAGTAATAGAAAAAAATGATTATTAAGTTCATTTATTCAAACAAACAAATATTTTAAATTTCTAGCTTTTTAAAAGTCCAAATGACCCAAATGATATATTGTTTATATTATATTTATCAGCAAAGAGTAAAAACTAAAAAATAAAAAAGAATTGGATACTCTTACTATGTTTATATGGTTTAGTCTAAAACAGTTGGATAAACAATATTTTTGTTTTTCACACAGACGTAAAGTTTTTGCCCTCGGGCCCTATTTATGGACATCGCAAATGATAAACGCACAGGATATTGTAATCTTTTGAATTCAAATGGCATATCAGTTGGAATCATTGGGATACGCGGTATCAAACACACTTCTCCTTTTGATTTACCAGTTAAGATTGTAGCTTCAATCAAATTTGGCAATAACTTTTTCACTGCCAATCTGGTGCCATTACACAGTTTTGGTGGATTAATATTTCGCAATAATATAATCAAAGAACCAATTTTCAGATTCAAGCAATGCGGTGGTATACCAGCCGGTTCCAATGAATTTAAAAATTCAATTGGATAATTCATTGCCTCGTCTTGATTCATAACATTGTCAATTGATTTATATGTCGTGACTACACCTGGCAGTTTCGCTTGAATCTGAAAATTAATGGGATTGATATGAATGTTCTTCGGTGCTAAAATGGCGTGTTCTCTCAACCAATCATGATTTCTGTAATTCTGAAGAATATTCGGAAAAGTATAGGTACAGGGTCAACAGATCTATTCTGTGCAGTACATTCACGCTGCGATGCATTAGCTTGTGTGCGTTCATCTGTAGTCTGAGATCGTCTTAATAATGCCACTTGATTTGCATTACGCGACATTTTATCTTCACTCAACAATATTTTGGAAAATATAAACACAAAGCAATAACTCAACAGAATTTTGGAAAATAAAAACACAACAAAGCAATAATTATTGCTGATAAAAAGAAATGACATTATGATGACATTAAATTTGTTTGACAGAACTAACGTCACTTTTTTTGTCTACGATTGTTTTGCCAAAGGTTCAAATTGGCTTTTAAGTATTAGTACAAATTGTTTGTATATGGGAGTATAGAAAGATGTTAATTTTACACTTTTTCAAGATTTTTTTTTAATTTTCTCTACGTACAAACCTTCTCTGGACTTCCACGAATAATTCGAGACCAAAATTAGCCAAATCGGTAAAGGCATTATTGAGTTATAACATTACAACGAAAAGTGGCATTGATTTTTATATATATAGACTTCATACAAAATGATTCGAAGTCAACTATTTCATCGATCTAAAACCTGCCTTCATCATATCCGAAGAAGTTTTTCCCAACGTAACTTATTGGCTCTAGCTGATAGAGGATTCTTTCAGGATTTCTTTCCAGACACCGCTGGGTAAGTTGTATATTGTTTTGTATGTTTATAAAAACTACAAGAAATCGTAATGAATTACATTCTGTTCTTCTTAAAACGGTAGTCCTGAAATGACAAAACTTTTCACAAGTAAACAACAAACGATCTACGCCGGCTTTGATCCAACTGCCGATAGTCTACAAGTTGGCAATCTCCTGGTAATAATGGGACACATATCAAATTTTCCAAGCTTATGACTGGTTGCATTTGCTTCAGAAATACGATTGTCGTTTCCAAATGGGCAGTGACCAAATGGGCAACTTAATGACTGGCCACGAACAAATCAGCAGAGTAGAAAAAAAGAAATCAGTATTTGGAATGACACTGCCTCTTGTTACCAACGAAGAAGGAAAAATCTGCTGGCAATGTTATTTGGCTGGACGAAGAAAAAACGTCGCCATTTTCTCTTTATCAGTTCTTTTGGAAAATGCAAGATTCTGAAGTCGAGAAGCTTCTCAAGTTGTTCACTTTTATCCCACTGGAAGAAATTGCATTTCTCATGGAAGACCACAAAAAATCACCAGAGAAGAGCAAAGCACAAACGATTCTAGCTGAAGGTGTGACGCTTCTAGTCCATGGAGGTGATTTTTAATAAACAAATAAATCACTTCTTTTAGCTATTTAAGTTTTTCTCATTCCAGAGGCGGGTCTATAACAAGCCGAAAAAGTCAAAGAGGTGCTCTATAAGGGCAATTATGAAGGACTAGGTGAACTGAATTACAACGAAATCCGATAGATTTTTTCTGGAGCTTCCGTCGTTGAGATTTTTCCAGAGCCTGGACTATCCATCCTTGATCTGGCACTAAAAGCTAAATGTTTTACAACAGAGAGTAAGTGAAAAGTGTTATGTTTTTGCTTGAGGTAATTTATTTTAAAATTAAAAATCTTCTTTCAGCTGATGCGATGAGAATCATCACAGCTGGAGGGTTCTATATCAATCAAAAGCGAACTCAAAACTTCTCCGAAGTTATTTCCAATGGTATTCATGTTCTTAGTAGTAGTAGTAGTAGTAGTAGTAGTAGTAGTAGTAGTAGTAGTAGTACTAGTAGTAGTATAAATTTATTTAGTATGTTTTTACTATTTACAATTAGGTACATAATAATAACTTATTTTTAAGAATAAATAATTTAAATATATTGCCTGTTTACATATATTCATTATAAAGTTACAGTTCTACGAATGTGTTTAATTAACTCATTTTTATATCTTTTTAAATTCGTTTCAATTGTGATATTAACTGGAAGTTCATTAAACATTTTTAAACCTTTATGAAATATCATAATTTGTGTTCTGGAGTCTCTATACATTTTGAATCTAAAGTTACAATTATTACTCAAAGAATAAGGCTGGGCATCTTGTACATATTGTAAGTTAGATGTAAGATACTTTGGCATCATATTATATTTCATTTTAAAAACAAACATCAGAACATTCAGAATAATGCACTGCTTCACAGATAGCCATTTTAGGCAGGACAGCATCCAGACTGTAGGTGTTCGAAAACTGCTTCTTGTAATAGTTCTCATCGCTTTATTTTGCAGAATCTGAAGACGTTTAATTTCATCATTGGTTCCTAGGAATAAAATAGTTGAACAGAAGTCAAAATGAGGTTGTACTATTGTATTATAAATATTGGCAGCACATATTGTTGTTATATTTTTACTAATTTTTTTAAGAAAACCAATTTTGTTTGATATTTTACCAATCGTGTATTGAATATGACTTTTAAAGTTTAATTTACTGTATAATTTAATACCCAAGTATTTTATTTCGTCAACTTGTTCTAGTTTGGAGTTATCAATTTCAAGGTTAATTCGATAATCACTGTTAATGACCATACACTTAGTTTTGGTCACATTAGTCTTTAACTTGTTAGCACTTAACCATTCAGCACTTAACCAGATTAGCCAAATCACTCTTTATCATTTCTTCGTTTAAATCGATATATTTACCACTCACATACATTAGGGCATCATCAGCAAAAAGTGAAATTTTACAATAATTTAATGAGTTGGGGATATCATTTATATATATAAGAATATATAAAGACCATTTCTTAAAAATGGTCTTTCATTGCTTAGGGTCGGAAAAAGGAATTTGTATATTGTTAAGTGGTTAAAGTAAAAACAAAGATATTTCAGATGCTCTTAAAGGTTAAATACATTTGTTTTGTTGTTTTCGAATTGTTTGAGTTTGGTTTTCTAACAAACATGCCAAATATCCATATGCAATGATATGGATTCTTTAAGAAGCATTTTTGAGAAAGGCCATTCGACGTTTTCTTAGTCATACTCATAAGCTAATTGAAAATAGTCCATTTTAAAAGCAAATGTAGTTTATGTGTTTCGTTCCCATTTACATATTCAAAACTTTAAGACCAATGTGTACCTGTATCTCCTCTTAAATCCTTCCCAATTTTCCTAACGCTCACACTGTCTTTTAATAAAACATATAAAGGTATTTTATAACCCCTTGGTTAAAAAAAAAAGCTTTGTAACAGCTAATAACTAATGAAATATCAGCTTTTATATAATTTAATTATCGAAAAAGTACATTTTTTTATTAATGTTCCCTTAAATGTCAAAATTCAAACAACTATATTATATTCCATTCCTGACAACATTACTCGCACATAGAAATGGTTGAGAGTCATAAGTCACTAGGCCCTAGTTCTCAACGAATTGTTGCGCCACCTAATTTATTTATTTATTTTATTATAGCTATTGGATATACTCGTAACATACGTATAAGGCTTTTAGAGGCTATCCAAACTCATGGAGTAACTATTTTTCAAAAATGTTTGTGATGGTTTTCCAAATCCGTTTAATTTTTTTCAAAACTTTAGGTAGAGTCAAATGAAAACACATGAGTCTTCTCATAACGAATATACAAATTACGAAAACTAAGTCAAATACTAAAATGGTTTAAACCATTGAATAATTACAAATTTGTAATTATTCAATGGTTTAAACTGTAGCTTAAATGCAAAGATACATATGTACTTTGCAAAATCATTTTGTAAAGTTAAGGGATACGTTGTGTACGAACGTGATGAAAAAAAAGTTTTTAATTTTGTTGAATTGAACACATGCTTCAATAAAGAAAAAAAATACATTCTACTTAATTCAGCTTTTTTCTTTTATTATTTGCGAGTTGGTCACCATATACATACATATTTAAATTCTTTTCTTTTACTTTCACTCTGTGGAATCAGAAGATGTTGCTTTTGTTGCTGCTGCAAGAATCTTTTCTTTAGAGCAGCGGCTTATATTATATTTCTTGGTGGATGATGAAATGGGGGATGATGTTGGAAACCCTAAAGAATTATATCATTTAAAATACTCCTGTTTGGATCACTCGTAAGTTAATCAATTAACAAACCTGAATTGCCTGCATAATCTGGAATTGCTGTTACTGCTGTTGAGTCGTTCCAGCACCAACACTCAGCTGCTGGGAGAAGGGCGTTAGCGATCGACTTCGGAATGTCGAAACATCTACTTGCACCATTGACTTGGTGGTGTTGTTGCTCCTATTATTTGTGTGACACCTCTATCGTCAACGCCTGCGGCAGCTATGACCGCTGAGATGGGGGCAGATGTCGCCGATCATGGTACAGCAGCAATTGAGGACAGAAAGATGCATGTTTTAGTTCACAATCCACAAAAATTGTATTCTTATTCTTCCAACAAAAATGTACACACAATGTCAACCGTCTGTGATTAAAAACATTGATATTATTTTGATAGGGAATATAATATAAAAAACTTACTTGTAAACAGCGGCCTTGATTTGAGCAAAGCTTTGCCTTCCGGATTCCTTGAGGGAAGTTGCTTCCTGCATTATGTTATTTAATTGGCAGCATCTAAATGAAAACAAAGACTATACAAAAAATCAATAATTGTTACACCTGCAATTTGACTTACTTTATCGTTTATTCATTGAAATGGACTTAAATTGCTTCATTATAAAGGTTTTTGCTCTGAAAAATATCAAATTATATTAAATATCTAAACAATTAACAAAAACTTACTCTTAAAATCCGAAACCCATTGTTTTGATGTTTTGTTTTGCAAAGTTGAGTGCCATTTTTGACAGGTCACAAAAATTCCATAAGTTTATTTTTAGACCAATCCCCATTTTGTTTTTTTTTCACCACTCACATGTATTCACCGATAGCGAATTTGAGAGAGTTCACCTCGAATTTGAGAGAGTTCACCTCGAATAAAATTTGAGGGTGTTTCAGGTAGGACGGGTACCGGTCGGGACTCTAGATAATATATTTCCTCTATGGATTTTAGCAAGAGGGAGTACCCTTGAAAAGATT
Organism: Eupeodes latifasciatus; assembly: GCA_920104205.1. Classification (NCBI taxonomy): domain Eukaryota; kingdom Metazoa; phylum Arthropoda; class Insecta; order Diptera; family Syrphidae; genus Eupeodes; species Eupeodes latifasciatus. The sequence goes on from OV049927.1 coordinate 20,148,059, forward strand.
TTTAGCTTTATTCAATCGAAAAAAATAATAAATCAGAAATCCTGAAATAGCATATTTGATACTTGTCGACATATTAGCTGCGTTCAATCTCTTGTTGCATATGCTATCATGGGTACGTGGATATTGAGATATCTTATTGAACGAGTTGTATACCTAAATTGAGATAGCTTTCAAAATATCAAAACAACTTTTAGCTGTTCAGAGGTCCAAAACTATTGTACAACAAAGATTTCAACGTATAATTTGAATAATTCACGCGACTTTTACCAAAAAAAGATACAAATTTAAAATCAATTTTATGTTTCCTTCAAATTAAATCCATACGTTCAGCTATTCTGACAGATACCCACATATACCAGAAATTCTTGCATATCATTGGATTAATTTTTTGACATCCCAAATGTTTTGGATGGAAGATGTGCTCATTTCGAAACATATGGCATCGTCGACCTGGCCATTTAAGTATTAGTGGTATAAATAGACTACGAGATGGTATGGCAGGGGCATTTGTTTTAAAGACTAATAGCTTAACCACAATCAGCTCGGCCGTGCTGAACTTGGCATATTAAAAAGAAACAATGGACTCTTATGAGACAATCTAAAATATCATCTCAATTCTCAAGCTTTGTGTTCGCTTAAGATCGTAAATATCGTATGCTCGAGCTGAACACCCGAATAATTCTATTTTCTATTTTGTCGTTCTTTGACATATGACAATTGTCAAGTCATCTTAGTATATAAAACCTATAGAACTAGGGCTACAGGTTACAGGCTACCTAGTGGCTACAGCGACAGTTTCGTTTTACAAGCAAGGAAGTGAGTGTTTAGGATGACAGGATTCTGTCCATTGGCCTTAGGGTTTTCTTAGTGACCCAATTGCTGTTGGGTTTTTGACTAGAATTATCCTTAGTCTCGCTGACTTGTTAGTATATTCTATTTTGTCGCAGATATTCCTCCAGGAGCTGCGCTTGGTTCGGTGAGTTTCTGCTTTAAATCTTCTGTGACTTGATTTTACTTGAAGGAGTCCCACTCACAGTCTAGTCTAGTGGGCTTGGAAACATTGTAAAAAGTCTTCTTGTTTTTTTACTATGCTACTTAGATCGTTGGTCCACCAAGGTCGTTTACTGCGCATTCTCGTTCTTTAAGTAAGCGAATATGTGTTAAAATCAGCGATAAACACATTTTTTAATTATAAATGTCAAAAATAGTACTAAAATTCTCCGCATGATGTACGAACGAAGACAATTTTTAACAACTTACAAAAATACCTTTTATTATTTATAAGATTAATTTTGTTATCCTTTATATCACACAAGATATATAAAAAAGTTAGTTTGGCGAAAAACAGAAATGTTATTTTTACTACAGCTAACTTCAAGTTTCTCAGCTTTCTTATTTTAATCGTGTACACTCTTGGCAAGAAATAAGGAATATTAATAATAATTGTTTCAGCTCTCAGTTTAACTTTTAAAAGTGCGCTAAAATATTTTAAGTCAGCAAAAGTATTAAAATACTTAAAAACAGATCTAGTTTCTCATATTTTACGAAAAAAAATACAGTTTCTTAATGCCGATTTTCTCTATTATAATCGTGTAAAATTTTGAAACACAATTTGCCTACCTTCCCGCTGTTAGATATTTGTAAAAACTTTTGTATTGTATTTTTGAGATTCGAGTAAATTTTTTTCAAGGCATTGTTTTTGTTACCAAAGATATGTTTATAAACTCCTTTGATACACTATATACGCCATTTTTTGCTAACTTTGTTGTCCTTGCTTTCAAAAGACCATTATTTGTACAAATCTGCAATCTTTTATTTTGTGCTTCAGAATTAAAAAGTGCCCCAAAGTAATACAAATAAAAAAAAACTCCATGACATACGTTCGCATATACTCTTGATTTTTCATTTTAATGTTAAAATTAATTTGTTGACGACTTATTTGTTGTCGTGTCCGCTTATTATCAATTGTTTTTGAAATAATTGAAAGCCTAATGCCTTATTTTCAATTAGTCAATTATACACACCTGCCATTTTGCTCTATTATCTTTCAAAAAGATGAAGCAATCTTATTATAGTCTTATAGTAGCTTGGAGCCTTGCGTTTATTGAGATTAGTTAAAATATTACTCATTCCGCAATATTCTATTTTAAAATAATTTAAAAAACTGTTGTTTTTTTTAGAATTTGATCAACATTGTGTAGTTATTACTTTTTATTTTTACTTAGCACAAATACATCAATTTTTCTTAATTTTTTCTCATAATATAATACAGCATAGGTTTTTTTGCATACAAATTTCAATATAAAGTTTTATTTCAAGTTAAATAATGATTTTTTAATAGTAACAGTCATGGTACATTTTATGAAAACCGTACCAGTACGTCTTACACTAAAAAAAGAAAAATGCTTAAAGAAAAGAACAAAGAAAATGTGTAAGGACAACATTTGTAAGAAATTCTTATATATATTTACATTCAGTATTTGTATTTTGTTGTTTAAATAACACGATTATAATTTTAGTGTTTTTGTTTTTTTTTTTGTCTAAGTTTAGGGGGAGAGTACGATAACTTTGGCGACAAAGTTTAATGACGGATTTGTATAGAACAGTTAAAAACAAACATTTTTTACTATGGGAGGGGGGGTCTATCTCCCCCCGTTTAGGCGGTAGGGGCAGTTTAAAAAAATATGTACATTAAATGGAAAAAAATAATTAAAAAATAGCGGTAATACTTATAATTAAGTATTATACCTTTTTTTAAAGCCAACACTTTTGTCTATTAGCTTGTTTTTAAATCAAGTCAAAACTATGCATAGTTTTTGAAAAAAATTGTTTTAAAGTCAAAATTTGTGCAAAAAAAGTTAAAAAAAAGGTTTAAAGTGTAATTTTTCAAAACTTTCAGATTATCTACTATTTTTTTTTATAATTCATTGCTCTTATTTGTTTTTGATCAAAAACTGAAAACTAAATGACTTGATGTCTTTTAGTTCTTGAGAAAATTGAAAATTACCAAAACAAAATATTTTAATTAAATTACTTTTTCCTTGCTTAAGTATTAACGTAATCTTATTTTGATAATAATAATCGAATATGGATTAAGATATACCTAGGGTAAATTAATTTTTCTTAAATCAAGCTTATTTAAATGCAAAAGAAACTTTGCATTCACCCCATCTTGCACCCACCGCACCTTGCACCCTCTCCACCTTGCACACACCCCAACTTGCACCCACCCCAAATCCTATAGTGTGCCCAAGCAGGGGGGTTGCAGGGGGGCAGCATGCCCCCCCTTACAGATCCCACTGTTGCATACACCCAAATTCGCACACACATTACTGTTGCATACACCCAAACTCGCACTGTTACTATCAAAATAAGACCACTCAAGCAAAAAAAAAAGAATTAAATTAAAATAGTAGTTGTGGTAATTTTTAATTTTCTCAAAAACTAAAAGACATAAAATCATCTAGTTTTCAGTTTTTGATCAAAAACAAATAAGAGCAATAAATTCTGAAATAAAAACAATGGTAGATAATCTTGAAGTATTGAAAAAGTTACACTTTAAACCTTTTTTTAACTTTTTTTACTCAAATTTTGAGTTTAAAATTAAATTTTTATTTTCAATTTTCTCAAAAACTAAAAGACATAAAATCATCTAGTTTTCAGTTTTTGATCAAAAACAAATAAGAGCAATAAATTCTGAAATAAAAAAAATGGTAGATAATCTTGAAGTATTGAAAAAGTTACACTTTAAAACTTTTTTTAACTTTTTTTACTCAAATTTTGAGTTTAAAATTAAATTTTTATTTTCAATTTTCTCAAAAACTAAAAGACATAAAATCATCTAGTTTTCAGTTTTTGATCAAAAACAAATAAGAGCAATAAATTCTGAAATAAAAACAATGGTAGATAATCTTGAAGTATTGAAAAAGTTACACTTTAAACCTTTTTTTAACTTTTTTTACTCAAATTTTGAGTTTAAAATTAAATTTTTCAAAAACAACGCATAGTTTTGATTTAAAAACTGGCTAATGGAACAGAATGTTGGCTTTAAAAAATGTATACAACTTAATTGTACGTATCACCGTTATTTTTTAATTATTTTTTTCCATTTTAAATAATAACTTTTTAAATTGCTCCTCCCGCCTAAACAGGGGGAGATAGACCCCCCCTCCCATAGTAAAAAATGCTTGTATGAAGACCCTCTACCAAAAACCGTTATTATATCTTGGCGCCAAAGTTATCGTACTCGTGTCAAGTTTAGAATATATGCATTTACTTCACACAAGAATTAAAATGATTTAATTCGCAGATCAAATATATTGCCATAGAAGCTAAAAGCTTTATTTTGTTACTATCCAACTCTATCAAGTATTTGCTTTTTGTTTTACGTTTTGAACATTTTTCACTTAGAATTTAGAATTTCATTTTTTTTTGAATATTCTCAAATTTTGTATAAATTAAATATGACTATAAAATTTGGCTATTTGGCACTTAATACATACATATTACATATCTATTGTATACAATATATTCTATTATATTTGCTTATTTAGTTTTGTTTAGATTTGTGCCTCATAAATTAATTTAAGTACTCTTTTCAAATATAGACACATTGCTCTGTGAATTAACTCATATTGCTCAGAATTTTGCACCATTCCACCACGTTGTAATCTTAAATTACAAACAATACCAAGAATATCAACATGAATACTTGGACTTTTTCTAATTGGTGCATCCGTTGTCAACGGACCCGATTCGCAATGCATGTTATTTTTAGATTGCGCTTTAGAAAAAGAACAAGACGAATTCGAATTAGAATAAGAAGATATTTCATCTTTTGCATTAAAAATACATTGAATTCTATTTTTATCAGCATTAGATTCAGCAGGACTTTGAATATTCTTAGTTAAATTTGAATTGCTATTTCTTAAATTATCACTACTACTATTATTACTATAAGGAAACGATTGACTAGAAAAACTTTGGAGATTGTCTGCATAACTCATGCTGCTTTGTATATTATTTGAATTATTACAACTAGCAAGAGCAGCTGTTGTTGTTGTTGGACTTGTTCTTTGTTGTTCATCATGTTGATAAGCGTTAATTGATTTTAAAGGAAATGATGCTCTGATTTGGCAAATCGCATTTAAAATGGCAGCCATACAACCTGTACGTCCAATACCAGCCGAACAGTGTATAACTGGCAATGGTTGATCATTTTAATTATCTGAAACAAAAATTGTTAAATTAATAAGAATAAATTCATAAAATACAAATAACCAAGAGAAAAAAACGCTCATTTTCATTTGTTTGTCCGAAACACAGCAACAGGTAGTGCATTTGTAATATTATATGTTTTTCTAACCTAGGAAGCCTTTGGGCTGCTGTTTTGACTTCCCGATATTGGAAGTTTAAGATTTCACGAGAATATGAATCAAAAAATTCCTGCACCAACACTCAGCTGCTGGGAGAAGGGCGTTAGCGATCGACTTCGGAATGTCGAAACATCTACTTGCACCATTGACTTGGTAGTGTTGTTGCTCCTATTATTTGTGTGACACCTCTATCGTCAACGCCTGCGGCAGCTATGACCGCTGAGATGGGGGCAGATGTCGCCGATCATGGTACAGCAGCAATTGAGGACAGAAAGATGCATGTTTTAGTTCACAATCCACAAAAATTGTATTCTTATTCTTCCAACAAAAATGTACACACAATGTCCAGCGTCTGTGATTAAAAACATTGATATTATTTTTGTTGAGGATCGTAAAAGAAATAAAAGAAAAACAAAAATTAAACTTTATAAACTTTATTGATAAACGAATATATATTGAGTTGAAGAAAAAAAAATAATAAAATGGTTGATCTGACGAAGCGACGAGACGAGCGGTTGAAAACGGAATGAAACAATAAAAAGGAAAAATGCATTCACGAAGAAACGCCACGTTTGATGAATGTGTTCAGCGCGATGAAATCCTGTGCCGGATCCAGAATGGCTAAAGTGAACCTTTCAACACTCCTCCTCAATTTAACATTCTTACACCATCGACATCTTGTGTGAGTCCAAGTCCTGAACGGAGTTTTTCAAATTGTGGTCTCGGAAGCGGTTTTGTTAAGATATCTGCGACTTGTTCTTTGGTGCTCACATACTGAACAGTAATTATTCTTTTCTCGAACAGGTCGCGGACAAAATTATATTTAACATCAACGTGCTTTAGACGCTTGTGCTCCCATCTTGAAAGTAGGTGTATGCATGATTGATTGTCCTCTAAGATTATTGGAGGATTCTCACTGGTTACACAAAAATCGGTCAGAAGATTATTCAGCCAAATAACGTCAGCTGCTGCATTAGCTAAGGCGATATATTCGGCCTCTGTTGATGATAAGGCAACTGCGGTTTGTCTCCTTGTTGTCCATGATACGGTATTGCCAAAAACTTTCATCAAGAAACCAGATGTGGATTTACGGTCAACCTCACTTCCGAAGTCAGCATCCACGTAGCAAGATAAATGTTCAGTCACGCCCTTCTTGTAGCATAAAGTTGTGTTCAAGGTTGATTTGATGTAGCGCAGGATTCGCTTAAGCCCTCTCCATCGCGCTTCCGTTTGGTCATGTTGGAATCGGCTGAAGAAATTAACAGCAAAACTCAAATCCGGTCTAGTAGTGAGCATCGCGTACATTAAACAACCGACCAGTTCCCTGTACGGTTTCGATTCATCTAGGGTTTTGTTGTCACTTTCCGGAATGGGAGTCGTTTCCACAGGTGTATTCGTTGGATTACAGTCGAGCATGTTGAATCGCTTAAGCATTCGTTCCAAGTAAGCTTGTTGGCTCAAATGAAGTTCTCCGTTTGTTTCATCTATTCTGATACCGAGAAATGTTTTCAGTTTACCCAAGTCTGACATATGGAATCTTTGACCAAGCAAATGTTTTATATTATCAATTTTACTTCTATTATTCCCTGCAAGAATAATGTCGTCAACATATAATAAAAGAAAAATACATACGTCACTGTGTTTCCAGATATAAAGACATTTGTCCACTTCAGAGCGAATGAATTTAAGATGATCAATTACATAGCTGTCAAAGGTTTTGTTCCAGGCTCGCGGGGCTTGCTTAAGCCCATATAACGCCTTTTTAAGTCTGCAGATGGAATTTGTCTTGCTGCGAAAGCCCTCTGGTAACATCATGTACACCTCCTCCTCAATTTCACCATGGAGGAACGCGTTCTTTACGTCCAAATGATTTGTATGGAGATTCTTTTCAACGACAATTGAAAGAAGAGTCCTCAGGGTAGTAAGCCTTGCCACAGGGGCATATGTTTCATCATAGTCGTACCCCTTCCTCTGCGCACAGCCTTTGATCACCAAACGTGCCTTATATCCTTCGATATTTCCATTCTTGTCGCGCTTAACCTTGAATATCCACTTGTTGTTTAGTAGTCGTTTGCCTTGGGGAAGATCAGTTAATATCCAGGTGTCATTTTGTATTAACGCGTTCATTTCTTCTTGTACTGCTTGCATCCATCTGTCCTTGTCATGACGCATATTGATTTCCTCTATAGTTTCCGGCACGTCTTCCACATACGCTTCTGCATTCAATGCTAGAACAGCATAGTCTTCCAGGTAACGTGGCTTGACATGGTTTCGTGAGGTTCGTCTAGGTGTTTCTTCTATGTTTTCAGATCTCTCAGGTGTCGCGTAAAGCTCATCATCTTCAAGTTTCTCTTCCTTATCGTGGTCAGGTGATTTGGTTTCTTCATTTTGGTTCTCTTCTTCTTCGGAATGTATCCATTGTTCGCTGCTAAGGCCATCAAAAGCAAATTTCGTTTCATCGAAAACTACGTCGCATCCAAAAATTATTTTTTGGTCATCAATACTCCAAAGCTTATAGCCGTTTGGACAATAGCCGATGAAATAGCACTTAAGTGACCTCGAGTCAAACTTTCCTTCGATTAGTTGCTTAGGGACTCTTAGGTATGCTATACATCCAAACACTTTGAGTTTTCCAATATTTGGTTTTTCACCAAACCAGAGTGAGGCTGGAACTTCACCATTCAAAGCAGCTGTTGGAGTTCTATTACACAGGTAAACTGCTGTTTGAACTGCTTCGGGCCAGAATGTCTTACCGAGTTGACAATTAAGCAACAAACACCTCGCTTTGTCAAGAATAGTGCGGTTCATTCTTTCCGCTACTCCGTTCTGTTCTGGAGTATATCTAATAGTGAACTCGAACTGAATTCCTTTGCTCTCACAGAAGTCTTTCGTTTCATTGGAGATGTATTCTCTTCCGTTGTCACATCGGAATCTACTCAACTTGAGATTAAAATGGGCTGTTGCCATTGCTTCAAAGCACTTGAAATAATGTAACACTTCTGATTTCGTTTCTAAGATATAACTGGCAGTAAAGTGAGTATAGTCATCTATGAAAGTAAGCACATACCGTTTAGCATCATGAGACGTAGGAGTTACAGGGCCGACGACATCACTGTGTACTAACTGCAATGGACGTGTTGCTCGAGTACGTCGCTGATTATGTGGTTTTCTGGTCTGTTTTCCCTCCACGCAGACTTGACATACTTCTTTCGGTGGTCTTAAGGAGTCAAACTTCATACCGATAGTTTTACATTCCATTTTCTTTATGTCATCATAGTTAAGATGTCCTAGTCTTTTGTGCCATAGTTCATAACTCTCAGATCGTGTGCTTAAATTTGCCAGAGGAGGTTGACTGAATTTGAGTTCGTAAAGCTGACAAGTACTTCTAGTGGCTACTGCTACTGTATAGTTGTTTTTGCTAATGATTCCACAGCCTTGCTCAAATGTGACACGGAAACCGTTCATTTCCAACTTTCTGACAGAAAGAAGATTCTTTTCTAGGTTCGAGACAGAAAGAACATCTTTCACTGTAATGGGATTTACTTTAAAATCAACAATACACTGTAAAAAGATATCACCGATTTCGTTTGCTTCTAAATAGGCACCAGACTTTGCAACTTTGATTTTTATTGGAACATCAAGTTTTCTCACGTTTCTCAGGTGAACGCTACTGTTGATCAGGTGCTCAGTTGCACCAGAATCAAGAAACCACTTGATACAATTATCATCAGAATCATCTTCGGTCGTAGTTGAGAAACAAAAATTATTTGAATTGATTTCATTTTCAGAATCGGTGACTGCATTTGCACTTTGTGTATGTTTGTTCTTCATGTCAGTGATTTTCTTCCTGCAATCGACCTGCTTGTGGCCAACTTTCCCACACCAGTTGCATTTAAAGGGAAATCTGTAGGATGATCTGTTTGCTGCTTTTTGTCCTGTTTGCGAAGCGAATGCTGTTGAGGATGGTAATTCACTAGGGTTATTTCTTCTCCTCGTATCCGTCCTTTTTGATTCTTCGTCCAGAAGTCTGTTTTTAACAAACGCAAGACTCAATGTGTCGCCTGAAAGAGTTTCGATCGCAGTGACCACGCTGTCATACTCAGACGGCATAGTCAGCAACAAGTGACAAACAGTATCCAACTCTTCAAGTGCAGCTCCTGTGGAACGGAGGTTACGTACAATTCTATCGAATTTCAAAAAGTGATTACCGAGTGTGTCGTTTCTGGAGTCGAACTTCATACACAGAAGTGACTTTCGTATGAGCAGCTGACTCGCAATACCTTTCCTCTCAAATGTTTGGCACAACGTAATCCACAAATCAAATGCAGAGGCTTTGTCTTTTGCATACTCCAGATGGCTATCTGCAATTCGTTGTATGATTTGGGACCTGCATTTCTTGTCGCGTTTTTCGTGTGAGGCATGCATTGCTTGTTTGGCTTCAATTTCAGGTTGCTTATCTTCATCTGAAAACTGGACCATTTCCGAATAATCTTCTTCAATATATAAAATGAGATCCATTTCATTAAGGAGTGTCTCCATTCTGAACTTCCAATTGTTGAAGTTGTTACCATCGAAGAGTGGAATTCTATAACTTTCCACGTGATCGTGACCGGCCATTTTGTGATGCAAATTTGATTTTCTTGACAAAATTAAATTAATAAAAACTTCGTTCTTTTATTGCTTGGCGTCCTGGGCCCATAACCTGTTGAGGATCGTAAAAGAAATAAAAGAAAAACAAAAATTAAACTTTATAAACTTTATTGATAAACGAATATATATTGAGTTGAAGAAAAAAAAGTAATAAAATGGTTGATCTGACGAAGCGACGAGACGAGCGGTTGAAAACGGAATGAAACAATAAAAAGGAAAAATGCATTCACGAAGAAACGCCACGTTTGATGAATGTGTTCAGCGCGATGAAATCCTGTGCCGGATCCAGAATGGCTAAAGTGAACCTTTCAACAATTTTGATAGGGAATATGATATAAAAAACTTACTTGTAAACAGCGGCCTTGATTTGAGCAAAGCTTTGCCTTCCGGATTCCTTGAGGGAAGTTGCTTCCTGCATTATGCTATTTAATTGGCAGCATCTAAATGAAAACAAAGACTATACAAAAAAATCAATAATTGTTACACCTGCAATTCCTTCTCGACGGGTCTCCACCTTGACGTTGGTGAGGAGGCTTACACTCAAACCTTAAGCAGGCCGGTAATAGTATCTAGCTTTAGGGCAGTTTCTAAACTACCAGCTAGGGTTTGGGCAAACTAAGAGAGGCCCACCCCTATGAAATATGGAAGAATTAAAAATAAAGAACAAAACCATAGCGGGGATATACGCTAAACGGTCGGTAGTAGTCACGACTGCCGGCTTTGGCTTTGCCTCGCGATCTCAATATCGAGAGGAGAAGTCGCCAGTGACATCATTTTTTCATATTTATTTATTTTTCGTGGCATTCATACTTATTTTTTCGAAACTTTTTCTTTTTTCTTTTTCTTTTTTCTTTTTCTTTTTCTTTTTCACCTCATTTTTCCCAACAGTTTTAAAAAATAAGCAGAATACGGAAACCAATATGAGCACTTCATCGAAGCACTTTCCATTAACTGAGGAGGAAGAAAATCTTCTCCTCAACCCCTTCTTGAAACTCGATATGGATGACGGAGCTAGTGCGATTGACGTCGATGACGCCAGCGAGGTCGCCTCAGTCACTAGCTCGAACGTCTCCAACGTTTCGAATACTTCCAGGCGGAGTAGAATCTCCAACTGTAAGCGTACTATTAAAAGACTTGGGAAACTGGACTGGGACCAAATGTCAGAATTGGAAAGGATGAGGCTGCATAACGCTCGTGCTTTTCTGGACAGGGAGGTCTTGGTTAAGGACAACCTGACATCAAGTCACCCCTCTCTAGAAAACTCGGGCTGTAAGACACAGATGGGACCGCCTGCTCCTTACGCTAATTCCAAGCGTGGGAAAGAGTGTTCCCCATCAACGTCGGGTGCTAAGACCTCAAAACCAGAGAACAAAGAACAAACTGCAAACAAGAACAATAAGGAACAAATCGGGAGGACACACATCGGGGAGTCAACCTCAACCGCCGAACTAATCCCGGTACCTAGAGGTCCGAGTAATCAAGCGAATGTGGTAGGCTCCCCTGATGAGGGTAAAGATACAAGGGAGTGCGAGGGTATCCTAGTAGGCCATTGCTCACAAGGCAACCTCAACACAACCTCCGTATCCGAACCCGAAAACCAAACGAACAACACGACAATCGATAGCCTAGCTACGGTAATCCAAAAAAGGACAAAACAACGCAAGACCGGCACACTCAACGAAGTCGAAATCCGAAGACGTCAACAGCGCAACGCTGCGAGGATTGTTCGACGGTTTGCCAAAAGGTCTCCTGAGTCTCTTACCGCTAAGGAAAGGACAGCGTTTGAAAAGTCCAAGCTCCGTCTAGAAACAGCGACGGAAATTCCAGCTGACAAGGCAGTTTCTCAACAAGAAGCGCCACGCTCCTCGAAAAGGGCTAGGAATGTCAGCAACTCCCCAACAACCTCCTCGCCACACACAGCAACGAAGAGAATAAAGACATCTCGGGCTATCGTAAAAGGTCACCAAGTCGCTATAGCTGATTATGGTAAACCCACACGTAGGCTAACCGAAGACGAATGGCAGCTCCTTGAACTAAGGATCCTTGAGGAAGTCAACGAGGCCATCGTTAAGAGTAGGCAAGTGCCACTCTTCGGCAACCTCACGACAACTCATGGTTTCAAGGTGATGAACTGTGAGAATGACGTGACTCTCGAGTGGCTCCGAGAGTTCATCAAAAACACGTCAGCTCCATGGCAAGGCGCCGATCTTCGCCTCATTGAGGTGAAACAAATTAAGGAGCTGTGCAGACCGGTAGGAAAACTAGTGGTCAAAGGCCCCACCATCCCCAGCGAACGGCTAGAGAGATACATCCTATCTCTGAATAGTGATCTCCTAAGCCAAGACTGGGAGATTGTCAAAATTGAAAAAACCAAGGAAGGCACCGAGGTGGAAGTCAGGCTGACTCAAAAGTCTATTCCACTTCTCAGGAAAGTAGACTTCAAAGTACGCGTCGGGATAACTCGATGCAAGTTGAGGTTGATTGCCAACAAAAAGAAACAGGTTAGTAAAGCGTTGAACAAGTACTTTATTATATGATGGAATTGAGAATTTTACAAATCAATCTCCAACACAGTAAAGCCGCCAGCGCTAACCTAGTCTACCTCATGGAGAGTAGACAGTACGATGTAGCCCTTATACAGGAACCCTGGGTATCAGGCGGCAAAATTAAGGGACTACACTCGAAGGAACTTCTGCTGTACAAGCCCAACCTTGACAGCCGTAACAGTAATCCCAGAACATGCATTGTAGCAAGGAAACAGTCTAATCTTTTTCTTCTCACTACTTACAGCAACATTGACCAAACAGCGGTAAAACTGGAGCGAGAAGGGCTCCCAACGCTCATTCTCTCATCCACTTACATGCCGTATGACGGTACGGAAGGACCACCAGCTGATATCACTAATCTATTGATATCCTATGCAAGTAAGAACAAGTTTAACGTAGTCGTAGGGTGCGACTCTAACTCACATCATGTGCAGTGGGGAAGCACCGATACTAACACAAGGGGCGAGTCCCTTTTTGAATATATTATTGATAACAACCTTATAGTAGCTAACAGAGGTAACACTCCCACCTTTGTTACAAAAACCCGTAAGGAGGTGCTCGATATCACCATAACAAGCAACTCAGATACTTGTCAGGTAGAGCAATGGAAGGTACTAGACGACGCATCTTTCTCAGATCATCGTCTAATCGAATTCTGTATCCCTGATACTAAGCGGGAAAACAAACCTTTTAGAAATAATAGACGTACTGATTGGCACGTCTTCAACAGCGAAATTATTAAGAACATAGGTCAGCTTAGTACCGACACTAATAGCTAATAGCTTAGATGAATTAACTGTGGAATTCACAGAAATTATGCGGAACGCCTTTGACAAAAGCTGTCCACTCATTACAGCGGCGAAGAAAAACAATAAACCGTCCTGGTGGACTACTGAGCTCAGTAATATTAGGAAAGAAACAAGGAAACTTTTAAATATGGCTAAACGCACTAGACAAGATAGCGACTGGGAATGTTATAAAACCAGTCAACGAAAATTCAAAATTGAAACTCAAAGGGCGAAACGAAGCTCATGGAGAAACTTCTGTAGTAGCATCGAGTGTACTAACCATTCAGCAAGACTAAGGAAGATACTCTCCAAAGTAAACACACCCATAGGCTCCCTAAAAGGACCTAATGATCAATGGACAGAGTCCTGTCAAGAAAGCCTAAAACTCCTGGTTCAAACACACTTCCCAGGATGTAGCGCAGACCTAGTAAACGAGCCGATATACACCATATACTCGGTACCTGAAATTCCTAGGGAATTGATAACAAAAGAAAAGTTAATCTGGGCTATTAACTCATTCTCTCCTTACAAATCCCCAGGCCTAGATGGCATCTTCCCCTTGATGCTGCAAAAAAGCAGTGATATCATCACTCCACATCTAATAAACATATTTCTTAACAGTCTTAAGTTAGGATATGTCCCGAAGGCTTGGCGTGAAGTTAAAGTCGTCTTCATACCAAAAGCTGGCAAGCCCAGTCACACAGAACCAAAAGACTTCAGACCTATCAGTCTAACCTCTTTCGCACTAAAAACACTTGAGAGATTGATTGATATGCACATCCGTAGCAACTTAAAGCCAGAATCTTTATCACCATTTCAGCACGCCTATACAAAAGGCAGAAGTGTAGAAACAGCCCTACACTGTGCAGTTAGAACAATAGAGAAATCGCTCGCGGTGAAAGAATACACCCTTGCCTCTTTTCTTGATATCGAAGGAGCATTCAACAATGTCCACAACAGTGCCATAGAAAAAGCTCTCACTGATCTTAAAATAGAACCTACACTTATAAAATGGATTACGTGTATGCTGAAAAGCAGACAAATCCATTGCGTACTAGGTAGTTCTGATATAAAGATGTATACATCTAGAGGAACTCCACAAGGCGGAATCCTCTCACCCCTCCTCTGGACTTTGGTGATGAATGAAATTCTCATCAAACTCAAAAACAGCGGTGTCAGAACTATAGCTTATGCCGACGACCTAGCGCTTCTAGCGACGGGTAAATACCTGACCATGGTAAGCGAACAACTAGAAGGCGCATTAACTATGGTCAATAACTGGACCAAAAAATGCGGTCTGAAGATTAACCCCCTGAAAACAGAACTGGTACTTTTCACCAAAAGAAGGAAAATACCTTCTTTTGAGATACCAAAAATTGATAACACCCCACTTATAGTTTCAGAAAAAGCAAGATACCTTGGAGTTATCTTGGACAAGAAACTCAACTGGGGTCTAAACATACAGGAAAGATACAAGAAAGCCATGATTGCACTCTACTCGTGTAACAGGATTCTGGGAAGAAACTGGGGGCCAAATCCAAAGATAATCATGTGGATGTACACAGCCATTATTAGACCCATTCTAACTTATGGCAGTCTGGTTTGGTGGCAAGCTCTGGAGATATCCAGGAACTTAAAAACCCTTACCAAAGTACAAAGAATGGCATGCATTAGCACTACGGGGGTGATGAGGACTACCCCAACTGCGGGTCTCGAAGCGATCCTAAATCTCACCCCCATAGACTTATTTGCGCAAGAATCAGCAGCAAACAGCGCTCTCCGACTTAGTCAGACCGATATTTGGAGATCTAGTCAACACGGTCATACCACGATCCTTAGGAAATACGTTGGCAATAACGTTCGTACCGATTACATGACCCCTTATCTAGACTTCAATAAAAACTTCACTACCAACTTCCCTAATAGAGAGGACTGGGAAAACAGTGTACCCTACACTAACGAATCGAATCTTACCATCTTCACCGATGGTTCGAAAATGACTACTGGGGTAGGGGCAGGTTTCTACTCAGAAAATCTTAGCCTTGCCAGTTCATTCAGACTTCCTGACCATAGCAGCGTCTTCCAAGCTGAGATCTTGGCAGTGAAAAACGCTGCTAATCAAATATCCATGATGGCGATACCACACGCTGATATCACCTTTTTCATTGATAGCCAAGCAGCAATAAAAGCGATCTCTGCCACGCAAATCAAGTCAAAGCTTGTTTCTTGCTGTCGCGAAGAGCTAAGGGTTCTTGGTATGCAGCACAACGTAAGACTCTGCTGGGTTCCCGGTCACAGTGGTGTGCCAGGAAATGAAAAAGCGGATGAGCTTGCAAGAGAAGGCTCGGTACTTGATCCCTCTCTCATAGACCACAACATCAGAATCCCTCAATGCGAACTAAAGAGAAACATTAGTAATAATATCATTCAAAAAGCAAATGATAGATATAACCTATTAGAAACCTGCGGTAACACCAGGAAACTCTGGCCTCATTATGACAAGGAAAAATCCAAAAAGATTTTACTTCTCAAAAAACCGTCCCTAAAATCCCTCATAAGTGTGATAACGGGACACAACCTACTTGGCTACCACAAAAAGAAGATGGGGCTTAGTACGGACGACATATGCAGAGGCTGCGGCGATGAGGATGAGCACGAAAACACGGCTCATTTTCTATGCCACTGTCGAGCACTCTGCCGTACCAGATCAAAATTCTTAGGCAACTATTTCTTCAATGAACTAGAAGAACTATCTGAACTCCCAGGCAATCGCCTATTGAACTTTATCAAGTCCACCAAATGGCTCGATCAACCATAGAATTCATAGGTTAAATCATTTTTTTTTTTTTTTTTTTTTTTTTTTTTTAGAAGTTACAACACTTCAGGGTATCACAATGGATCTACATTGATCTAAGTGTGACGGTAACAAAATCAACTGTCAGCCCATATAACCTAACCTAACCTACACCTGCAATTTGACTTACTTTATCGTTTATTCATTGAAATGGACTTGAATTGCTTCATTATAAAGGTTTTTGCTCTGAAAAATATCAAATTATATTAAAATATCTAAACAATTAACAAAAACTTACTCTTAAAATCCGAAACCCATTGTTTTGATGTTTTGTTTTGCAAAATTGATTGCCATTTTTGACAGGTCACAAAAATTCCATAAGTTTATTTTTAGCCCAATCCCCATTTTGTTTTTTTTTCACCACTCACATGTATTCCATGCATTCACCGATAGCGAATTTGAGAGAGTTCACCTCGAATTTGAGAGAGTTCACCTTGAATAAAATTTGAGGGTGTTTCAGGTAGGACGGGTACCGGTCGGGACTCTAGATAATATATTTCCTCTATGGATTTTAGCAAGAGGGAGTACCCTTGAAAAGATTTTTAGCTTTATTCAATCGAAAAAAATAATAAATCAGAAATCCTGAAATAGCATATTTGATACTCGTCGACATCTGCCTGCAACCTAATGTAGACACAGACATATTAGCTGCGTTCAATCTCTTGTTGCATATGCTATCATGGGTACGTGGATATTGAGATATCTTATTGAACAAGTTGTATACCTAAATTGAGATAGCTTTCAAAATATCAAAACAACTTTAAGCTGTTCAGAGGTCCAAAACTATTGTACAACTAAGATTTCAACGTATAATTTGAATAATTCACGCGACTTTTACCAAAAAAGATACAAATTTAAAATCAATTTTATGTTTCCTTCAAATTAAATCCATACGTTCAGCTATTCTGACAGATACCCACATATACCAGAAATTCTTGCATATCATTGGATTAATTTTTTGACATCCCAAATGTTTTGGATGGAAGATGTGCTCATTTCGAAACATATGGCATCGTCGACCTGGCCATTTAAGTATTAGTGGTATAAATAGACTACGAGATGGTATGGCAGGGGCATTTGTTTTAAAAACTAATAGCTTAACCACAATCAGCTCGGCCGTGCTGAACTTGGCATATTAAAAAGAAACAATGGACTCTTATGAGACAATCTAAAATATCATCTCAATTCACAAGCTTTGTGTTCGCTTAAGATCGTAAATATCGTATGCTCGAGCTGAACACCCGAATAATTCTATTTTCTATTTTGTCGTTCTTTGACATATGACAATTGTCATGTCATCTTTGTATATAAAACCTATAGAACTAGGGCTACAGGTTACAAGCTACCTAGTGGCTACAGCGACAGTTTCGTTTTACAAGCAAGGAAGTGAGTGTTTAGGATGAAAGGATTCTGTCCATTGGCCTTAGGGTTTTCTTAGTGACCCAATTGCTGTTGTTGTTTTGGATGGAAGATGTGCTCATTTCGAAACATATGGCATCGTCGACCTGGCCATTTAAGTATTAGTGGTATAAATAGACTACGAGATGGTATGGCAGGGGCATTTGTTTTAGAGACTAATAGCTTAACCACAATCAGCTCGGCCGTGCTGAACTTGGCATATTAAAAAGAAACAATGGACGCTTATGAGACAATCTAAAATATCATCTCAATTCACAAGCTTTGTGTTCGCTTAAGATCGTAAATATCGTATGCTCAAACTGAACACCCGAATAATTCTATTTTCTATTTTGTCGTTCTTTGACATATGACAATTGTCATGTCATCTTTGTATATAAAAACTATAGAACTAGGGCTACAGGTTACAAGCTACCTAGTGGCTACAGCGACAGTTTCGTTTTACAAGCAAGGAAGTGAGTGTTTAGGATGACAGGATTCTGTCCATTGGCCTTAGGGTTTTCTTAGTGACCCAATTGCTGTTGGGTTTTTGACTAGAATTATCCTTAGTCTCGCTGACTTGTTAGTATATTCTATTTTGTCGCAGATATTCCTCCAGGAGCTGCGCTTGGTTCGGTGAGTTTCTGCTTTAAATCTTCTGTGACTTGATTTTACTTGAAGGAGTCCCACTCACAGTCTAGTCTAGTGGGCTTGGAAACATTGTAAAAAGTCTTTTTGTTTTTTTTACTATGCTACTTAGATCGTTGGTCCACCAAGGTCGTTTACTGCGCATTCTCGTTCTTTAAATAAGCGAATATGTGTTAAAATCAGCGATAAACACATTTTTTAATTATAAATGTCAAAAATAGTACTAAAATTCTCCGCATGATGTACGAACGAAGACAATTTTTAACAACTTACAAAAATACCTTTTATTATTTATTAGATTAATTTTGTTATCCTTTATATTACACAAGATATACAAAGTTAGTTTGGCGAAAAACAGAAATGTTCTTTTTACTACAGCTAATTTCAAGTTTCTCAGCTTTCTTATTTTAATCGTGTACACTCTTGGCAAGAAATGAGGAATATTAATAATAATTGTTTCAGCTCTCAGTTTCACTTTTAAAAGTGCGCTAAAATATTTTAAGTCAGCAAAAGTATTAAAATACTTAAAAACAGATCTAGTTTCTCATATTTTACGAAAAAAAATACAGTTTCTTAATGCCGATTTTCTTTATTGTAATCGTGTAAAATTTTGAAACACAATTTGCCTACCTTCCCGCTGTTAGATATTTGTAAAAACTTTTGTATTGTATTTTTGAGATTCGAGTAAATTTTCTTCAAGGCATTGTTTTTGTTACCAAAGATATGTTTATAAACTCCTTTGATACACTATATACGCCATTTTTTGCTAACTTTGTTGTCCTTGCTTTCAAAAGACCATTATTTGTACAAATCTGCAATCTTTTATTTTTGATTCAGAATTAAAAAGTGCCCCAAAGTAATACAAATAAAAAAAAACTCCATAACATACGTTCGCATATACTCTTGATTTTTCATTTTAATGTTAAAATTAATTTGTTGACGACTTATTTGTTGTCGTGTCCGCTTATTATCAATTGTTTTTGAAATAATTGAAAGCCTAATGCCTTATTTTCTATTAGTCAATTATACACACCTGCCATTTTGCTCTATTATCTTTCAAAAAGATGAAGCAGTCTTATTATAGTCTTATAGTAGCTTGGAGCCTTGCGTTTATTGAGAATAGTTAAAATATTACTCATTCCGCAATATTCTATTTTAAAATAATTTAAAAAACGGTTGTTTTTTTTAGAATTTGATCAACATTGTGTAGTTATTACTTTTTATTTTTACTTAGCACAAATACATCAATTTTTCTTAATTTTTTCTCATAATATAATACAGCATAGGTTTTTTTGCATACAAATTTCAATATAAAGTTTTATTTCAAGTTAAATAATGATTTTTTAATAGTAACAGTCATGGTACATTTTAAGAAAACCGTACCAGTACGTCTTCAACTAAGAAAAGAAAAATGCTTAAAGAAAAGAACAAAGAAAATGTGTAAGGACAACATTTGTAAGAAATTCTTATATATATTTACATTCAATATTTGTATTTTGTTGTTTAAATAACACGATTATAATTTTAGTGTTTTTGTTTTGTTTGTCTAAGTTTAGAATAATGCATTTACTTCACACAAGAATTAAAATGATTTAATTCGCAGATCAAATATATTGCCATAGAAGCTAAAAGCTTTATTTTGTTACTATCCAACTCTATCAAGTATTTGCTTTTTGTTTTACGTTTTGAACATTTTTTACTTAGAATTTAGAATTTCATGTTTTTTGGAATATTCTCAAATTTTGTATAAATTAAATATGACTATAAAATTTGGCTATTTGGCACTTAATACATACATATTACATATCTATTGTATACAATATATTCTATTATATTTGCTTATTTAGTTTTGTTTAGATTGTGCCTCATAAATTATTTTAAGTACTCTTTTCAAATATAGACACATTGCTCTGTGAATTAACTCATATTGCTCAGAATTTTGCACCATTCCACCACGTTGTAATCTTAAATTACAAACAATACCAAGAATATCAACATGAATACTTGGACTTTTTCTAATTGGTGCATCCGTTGTCAACGGACCCGATTCGCAATGCATGTTATTTTTAGATTGCGCTTTAGAAAAAGAACAAGACGAATTCGAATTAGAATAAGAAGATATTTCATCTTTTGCATTAAAAATACATTGAATTCTATTTTTATCAGCATTAGATTCAGCAGGACTTTGAATATTCTTAGTTAAATTTGAATTGATATTTCTTAAATTATCACTACTACTATTATTACTATAAGGAAACGATTGACTAGAAAAACTTTGGAGATTGTCTGCATAACTCGTGCTGCTTTGTATATTATTTGAATTATTACAACTAGCAATAGCAGCTGTTGTTGTTGTTGGACTTGTTCTTTGTTGTTCATCATGTTGATAAGCGTTAATTGATTTTAAAGGAAATGATGCTCTGATTTGGCAAATCGCATTTAAAATGGCAGCCATACAACCTGTACGTCCAATACCAGCCGAACAGTGTATAACTGGCAATGGTTGATCATTTAAATTATCTGAAACAAAAATTGTTAAATTAATAAGAATAAATTCATAAAATACAAATAACCAAGAGAAAAAAAACGCTCATTTTCATTTTTTTGTCCGAAACACAGCAACAGGTAGTGCATTTGTAATATTATATGTTTTTCTAACCTAGGAAGCCTTTGGGCTGCTGTTTTGACTTCCCGATATTGGAAGTTTAAGATTTCACGAGAATATGAATCAAAAAATTCCAGCACCAACACTCAGCTGCTGGGAGAAGGGCGTTAGCGATCGACTTCGGAATGTCGAAACATCTACTTGCACCATTGACTTGGTGGTGTTGTTGCTCCTATTATTTGTGTGACACCTCTCTCGTCAACGCCTACGGCAGCTATGACCGCTGAGATGGGGGCAGATGTCGCCGATCATGGTACAGCAGCAATTGAGGACAGAAAGATGCATGTTTTAGTTTACAATCCACAAAAATTGTATTCTTATTCTTCCAACAAAAATGTACACACAATGTCCAGCGTCTGTGAGTAAAAATATTGATATTATTTTGATAGGGAATATGATATAAAAAACTTACTTGTAAACAGCGGCCTTGATTTGAGCAAAGCTTTGCCTTCCGGATTCCTTGAGGGAAGTTGCTTCCTGCATTATGCTATTTAATTGGCAGCATCTAAATGAAAACAAAGACTATACAAAAAATCAATAATTGTTACACCTGCAATTTGACTTACTTTATCGTTTATTCATTGAAATGGACTTGAATTGCTTCATTATAAAGGTTTTTGCTCTGAAAAATATCAAATTATATTAAAATATCTAAACAATTAACAAAAACCTACTCTTAAAATCCGAAACCCATTGTTTTGATGTTTTGTTTTGCAAAATTGATTGCCATTTTTGACAGGTCACAAAAATTCCATAAGTTTATTTTTAGCCCAATCCCCATTTTGTTTTTTTTCACCACTCACATGTATTCCATGTATTCACCGATAGCGAATTTGAGAGAGTTTATCTCGAATTTGAGAGAGTTCACCTCGAATCAAATTTGAGGGTGTTTCAGGTAGGACGGGTACCGGTCGGGACTCTAGATAATATATTTCCACTATGGATTTTAGCAAGAGGGAGTACCCTTGAAAAGATTTTTAGCTTTATTCAATCGAAAAAAATAATAAATCAGAAATCCTGAAATAGCATATTTGATACTCGTCGACATCTGCCTGCAACCTAATGTAGACACAGACATATTAGCTGCGTTCAATCTCTTGTTGCATATGCTATCATGGGTACGTGGATATTGAGATATCTTATTGAACGAGTTGTATACCTAAATTGAGATAGCTTTCAAAATATCAAAACAACTTTTAGCTGTTCAGAGGTCCAAAACTATTGTACAACTAAGATTTCAACGTATAATTTGAATAATTCACGCTACTTTTACCAAAAAAAGATACAAATTTAAAATCAATTTTATGTTTCCTTCAAATTAAATCCATACGTTGAATCAGCTGTTCTGACAGATGCCCACATATACCAGAAATTCTTGCATATCATTGGATTAATTTTTTGACATCCCAAATGTTTTGGATGGAAGATGGTCTCATTTCGAAACATATGGCATCGTCGACCTGGCCATTTAAGTATTAGTGGTATAAATAGACTACGATATGGTATGGCAGGGGCATTTGTTTTAGAGACTAATAGCTTAACCGCAATCAGCTCGGCCGTGCTGAACTTGGCATATTAAAAAGAAACAATGGACGCTTATGAGACAATCTAAAATATCATCTCAATTCACAAGCTTTGTGTTCGCTTAAGATCGTAAATATCGTATGCTCGAGCTGAACACCCGAATAATTCAATTTTCTATTTTGTCGTTCTTTGACATATGACAATTGTCATGTCATCTTTGTATATAAAACCTATAGAACTAGGGCTACAGGTTACAGGCTACCTAGTGGCTACAGCGACAGTTTCGTTTTACAAGCAAGGAAGTGAGTGTTTAGGATGAAAGGATTCTGTCCATTGGCCTTAGGGTTTTCTTAGTGACCCAATTGCTGTTGTTGTTTTGGATGGAAGATGTGCTCATTTCAAAACATATGGCATCGTCGACCTGGCCATTTAAATATTAGTGGTATAAATAGACTACGAGATGGTATGGCAGGGGCATTTGTTTTAAAGACTAATAGCTTAACCACAATCAGCTCGGCCGTGCTGAACTTGGCATATTAAAAAGAAACAATGGACGCTTATGAGACAATCTAAAATATCATCTCAATTCACAAGCTTTGTGTTCGCTTAAGATCGTAAATATCGTATGCTCAAACTGAACACCCGAATAATTATATTTTCTATTTTGTCGTTCTTTGACATATGACAATTGTCATGTCATCTTTGTATATAAAACCTATAGAACTAGGGCTACAGGTTACAAGCTACCTAGTGGCTACAGCGACAGTTTCGTTTTACAAGCAAGGAAGTGAGTGTTTAGGATGAAAGGATTCTGTCCATTGGCCTTAGGGTTTTCTTAGTGACCCAATTGCTGTTGTTGTTTTGGATGGAAGATGTGCTCATTTCGAAACATATGGCATCGTCGACCTGGCCATTTAAGTATTAGTGGTATAAATAGACTACGAGATGGTATGGCAGGGGCATTTGTTTTAGAGACTAATAGCTTAACCGCAATCAGCTCGGCCGTGCTGAACTTGGCATATTAAAAAGAAACAATGGACGCTTATGAGACAATCTAAAATATCATCTCAATTCACAAGCTTTGTGTTCGCTTAAGATCGTAAATATCGTATGCTCAAACTGAACACCCGAATAATTCTATTTTCTATTTTGTCGTTCTTTGACATATGACAATTGTCATGTCATCTTTGTATATAAAAACTATAGAACTAGGGCTACAGGTTACAAGCTACCTAGTGGCTACAGCGACAGTTTCGTTTTACAAGCAAGGAAGTGAGTGTTTAGGATGACAGGATTCTGTCCATTGGCCTTAGGGTTTTCTTAGTGACCCAATTGCTGTTGGGTTTTTGACTAGAATTATCCTTAGTCTCGCTGACTTGTTAGTATATTCTATTTTGTCGCAGATATTCCTCCAGGAGCTGCGCTTGGTTCGGTGAGTTTCTGCTTTAAAACTTCTGTGACTTGATTTTACTTGAAGGAGTCCCACTCACAGTCTAGTCTAGTGGGCTTGGAAACATTGTAAAAAGTCTTCTTGTTTTTTTACTATGTTACTTAGATCGTTGGTCCACCAAGGTCGTTTACTGCGCATTCTCGTTCTTTAAGTAAGCGAATATGTGTTAAAATCAGCGATAAACAAATTTTTTAATTACAAATGCCAAAAATAGTACTAAAATTCTCCGCATGATGTACGAACGAAGACAATTTTTAACAACTTACAAAAATACCTTTTATTATTTATTAGATTAATTTTGTTATCCTTTATATCACACAAGATATACAAAGTTAGTTTGGCGAAAAACAGAAATGTTCTTTTTACTACAGCTAATTTCAAGTTTCTCAGCTTTCTTATTTTAATCGTGTACACTCTTGTAGTACCCGTGGCATGATGGTTAGTGCGTTGGACTGTCATGCGAGAGGTCTTGGGTTCAATCCCTGCCTGTGCCACCTTAATTAAAAAAAAAAAAAAAAAAAAAAAAAAAAAAAAAAAGAGTTTTCATGGGTACTGCCTCTTGCGAGGAATTGACAAATTCTCCAAGAGTAATTCTTGTCATGAAAAAGTGCTTTCTCAAATTAGCCGTTCGGATTCGGCATATAAATTGTAGGTCCCCTCCATCCCTGACAACAGTACTCGCACACAGGAATGGTTGAGAGTTGTAAGTCACTAGGCCCTGGTTCTCTACGGACTGTTGCGCCACCTAATTTATTTTTTATTTATTTTTACACTCTTGACAAGAAATGAGGAATATTAATAATAATTGTTTCAGCTCTCAGTTTCACTTTTAAAAGTGCGCTAAAATATTTTAAGTCAGCAAAAGTATTAAAATACTTAAAAACAGATCTAGTTTCTCATATTTTACCGAAAAAAATGCCGATTTTCTCTATTGTAATCGTGTAAAATTTTGAAACACAATTTACCTACCTTCCCGCTGTTAGATATTTGTAAAAACTTTTGTATTGTATTTTTGAGATTCGAGTAAATTTTCTTCAAGGCATTGTTTTTGTTACCAAAGATATGTTTATAAACTCCTTTGATACACTATATACGCCATTTTTTGCTAACTTTGTTGTCCTTGCTTTCAAAAGACCATTATTTGTACAAATCTGCAATCTTTTATTTTTGATTCAGAATTAAAAAGTGCCCCAAAGTAATACAAATAAAAAAAAAACTCCATAACATACGTTCGCATATACTCTTGATTTTTCATTTTAATGTTAAAATTAATTTGTTGACGACTTATTTGTTGTCGTGTCCGCTTATTATCAATTGTTTTTGAAATAATTGAAAGCCTAATGCCTTATTTTCTATTAGTCAATTATACACACCTGCCATTTTGCTCTATTATCTTTCAAAAAGATGAAACAGTCTTATTATAGTCTTATAGTAGCTTGGAGCCTTGCGTTTATTGAGAATAGTTAAAATATTACTCATTCCGCAATACTCTATTTTAAAATAATTTAAAAAACGGTTGTTTTTTTTAGAATTTGATCAACATTGTGTAGTTATTACTTTTTATTTTTACTTAGCACAAATACATCAATTTTTCTTAATTTTTTCTCATAATATAATACAGAATAGGTTTTTTTGCATACAAATTTCAATATAAAGTTTTATTTCAAGTTAAATAATGATTTTTTAATAGTAACAGTCATGGTACATTTTAAGAAAACCGTACCAGTACGTCTTCAACTAAGAAAAGAAAAATGCTTAAAGAAAAGAACAAAGAAAATGTGTAAGGACAAAATTTGTAAGAAATTCTTATATACATATATTTACATTCAATATTTGTATTTTGTTGTTTAAATAACACGATTATAATTTTAGTGTTTTTGTTTTGTTTGTCTAAGTTTAGAATAATGCATTTACTTCACACAAGAATTAAAATGATTTAATTCGCAGATCAAATATATTGCCATAGAAGCTAAAAGCTTTATTTTGTTACTATCCAACTCTATCAAGTATTTGCTTTTTGTTTTACGTTTTGAACATTTTTCACTTAGAATTTAGAATTTCATTTTTTTTTTGGAATATTCTCAAATTTTGTATAAATTAAATATGACTATAAAATTTGGCTATTTGGCACTTAATACATACATATTACATATCTTTTGTATACAATATATTCTATTATATTTGCTTATGTATTTAGTTTTGTTTAGATTTGTGCCTCATAAATTAATTTAAGTACTCTTTTCAAATATAGACACATTGCTCTGTGAATTAACTCATATTGCTCAGAATTTTGCACCATTCCACCACGTTGTAATCTTAAATTACAAACAATACCAAGAATATCAACATGAATACTTGGACTTTTTCTAATTGGTGCATCCGTTGTCAACGGACCCGATTCGCAATGCATGTTATTTTTAGATTGCGCTTTAGAAAAAGAACAAGACGAATTCGAATTAGAATAAGAAGATATTTCATCTTTTGCATTAAAAATACATTGAATTCTATTTTTATCAGCATTAGATTCAGCAGGACTTTGAATATTCTTAGTTAAATTTGAATTGCTATTTCTTAAATTATCACTACTACTATTATTACTATAAGGAAACGATTGACTAGAAAAACTTTGGAGATTGTCTGCATAACTCGTGCTGCTTTGTATATTATTTGAATTATTACAACTAGCAATAGCAGCTGTTGTTGTTGTTGGACTTGTTCTTTGTTGTTCATCATGTTGATAAGCGTTAATTGATTTTAAAGGAAATGATGCTCTGATTTGGCAAATCGCATTTAAAATGGCAGCCATACAACCTGTACGTCCAATACCAGCCGAACAGTGTATAACTGGCAATGGTTGATCATTTAAATTATCTGAAACAAAAATTGTTAAATTAATAAGAATAAATTCATAAAATACAAATAACCAAGAGAAAAAAAACGCTCATTTTCATTTTTTGTCCGAAACACAGCAACAGGTAGTGCATTTGTAATATTATATGTTTTTCTAACCTAGGAAGCCTTTGGGCTGCTGTTTTGACTTCCCGATATTGGAAGTTTAAGATTTCACGAGAATATGAATCAAAAAATTCCAGCACCAACACTCAGCTGCTGGGAGAAGGGCGTTAGCGATCGACTTCGGAATGTCGAAACATCTACTTGCACCATTGACTTGGTGGTGTTGTTGCTCCTATTATTTGTGTGACACCTCTCTCGTCAACGCCTACGGCAGCTATGACCGCTGAGATGGGGGCAGATGTCGCCGATCATGGTACAGCAGCAATTGAGGACAGAAAGATGCATGTTTTAGTTTACAATCCACAAAAATTGTATTCTTATTCTTCCAACAAAAATGTACACACAATGTCCAGCGTCTGTGAGTAAAAACATTGATATTATTTTGATAGGGAATATGATATAAAAAACTTACTTGTAAACAGCGGCCTTGATTTCAGCAAAGCTTTGCCTTCCGGATTCCTTGAGGAAAGTTGCTTCCTGCATTATGCTATTTAATTGGCAGCATCTAAATGAAAACAAAGACTATACAAAAAATCAATAATTGTTACACCTGCAATTTGACTTACTTTATCGTTTATTCATTGAAATGGACTTGAATTGCTTCATTATAAAGGTTTTTGCTCTGAAAAATATCAAATTATATTAAAATATCTAAACAATTAACAAAAACTTACTCTTAAAATCCGAAACCCATTGTTTTGATGTTTTGTTTTGCAAAATTGATTGCCAATTTTGACAGGTCACAAAAATTCCATAAGTTTATTTTTAGCCCAATCCCCATTTTGTTTTTTTTTTTTTCACCACTCACATGTATTCACCGATAGCGAATTTGAGAGAGTTCACCTCGAATTTGAGAGAGTTCACCTCGAATAAAATTTGAGGGTGTTTCAGGTAGGACGGGTACCGGTCGGGACTCTAGATAATATATTTCCTCTATGGATTTTAGCAAGAGGGAGTACCCTTGAAAAGATTTTTAGCTTTATTCCATTGAAAAAACTGCTTGCAACCTAATGTAGACACAGACATATTAGCTGCGTTCAATCTCTTGTTGCATATGCTATGATGGGTACGTGGATATTGAGATATCTTATTGAACGAGTTTTATACCTAAATTGAGATAGCTTTCAAAATATCAAAACAACTTTTAGCTGTTCAGAGGTCCAAAACTATTGTACAACTAAGATTTCAACGTATAATTTGAATAATTCACGCGACTTTTACCAAAAAAAGATACAAATTTAAAATCAATTTTATGTTTCCTTCAAATTAAATCCATACGTTGAATCAGCTGTTCTGACAGATGCCCACATATACCAGAAATTCTTGCATATCATTGGATTAATTTTTTGACATCCCAAATGTTTTGGATGGAAGATGTGCTCATTTCGAAACATATGGCATCGTCGACCTGGCCATTTAAGTATTAGTAGTATAAATAGACTACGAGGTGGTATGGCAGGGGCATTTGTTTTAAAGACTAATAGCTTAACCACAATCAGCTCAGCCGTGCTGAACTTGGCATATTAAAAAGAACAATGGACTTTTATGAGACAATCTAAAATATCATCTCAATTCACAAGCTTTGTGTTCGCTTAAGATCGTAAATATCGTATGCTCGAGCTGAACACCCGAATAATTCTATTTTCTATTTTGTCGTTCTTTGACATATGACAATTGTCAAGTCATCTTAGTATATAAAACCTATAGAACTAGGGCTACAGGTTACCTAGTGGCTACAGCGACAGTTTCGTTTTACAAGCAAGGAAGTGAGTGTTTAGGATGACAGGATTCTGTCCATTGGCCTTAGGGTTTTCTTAGTGACCCAATTGCTGTTGGGTTTTTGACTAGAATTATCCTTAGTCTCGCTGACTTGTTAGTATATTCTATTTGGTCGCAGATATTCCTCCAGTAGCTGCGCTTGGTTCGGTGAGTTTCTGCTTTAAATCTTCTGTGACTTGATTTTACTTGAAGGAGTCCCACTCACAGTCTAGTCTAGTGGGCTTGGAAACATTGTAAAAAGTCTTCTTGTTTTTTTACTATAGTACTTAGATCGTTGGTCCACCAAGGTCGTTTACTGCGCATTCTCGTTCTTTAAGTAAGCGAATATGTGTTAAAATCAGCGATAAACATATTTATTAATTATAAATGTCAAAAATAGTACTAAAATTCTCCGCATGATGTACGAACGAAGACAATTTTTAACAACTTACAAAAATACCTTTTATTATTTATTAGATTAATTTTGTTATCCTTTATATCACACAAGATATATACAAAGTTAGTTTGGCGAAAAACAGAAATGTTCTTTTTACAGCTAACTTCAAGTTTCTCAGCTTTCTTATTTTAATCGTGTACACTCTTGGCAAGAAATGAGGAATATTAATAATAATTGTTTCAGCTCTCAGTTTAACTTTTAAAAGTGCGCTAAAATATTTTAAGTCAGGGGCCGTTCATAAAATACGCCACGCTAAAATCAATCAGCTTTTTCTGACCCCCTCCCCACCACTGTCACGCTGTGTCACGCTTTCTGTGACCCCCCTAGAAATATTTCGTCACAAAAACGAAGGCCCCCCCCCTTAATATGACAAATTTCAAATGATACTACACAAATTTTGAGAATGTATATGAATAATATGAAAAAAGCGTCCGAATTAGTTCACTACTAAATGAAGAATGAAAGAATAACATAATAATAAACACCATATTGGAAAAACAAAGAAACCAATTGTGACGGATCGCAACGCCGCTAGAGCCAAGTCAAAAGGCTAAACCCGCGCCACAGAGCCAGCGCTCATGTCGAAAAATAAATAAAAGTAAACATATCAAGTTACAATTTATTGTAATAAAACTATATACGTTTAAAATTCTATATATTTATTAAATACAAAATAAATGACTTTCTATCATGATGAACATTTAAAAAGAAAAATAGGCAAAAGAAATACTAATTGAAAAGGTTTTAATGAATGGCGAACGTCACGTTACCATAGACCCCCCGTCCCCCCTTGTCAAACCTTGTCACACTCAGCAAGAGCCCTCCCCCCGCCTTGTGTGCGAACGTATTTTATGAACGGCCCCTCAGCAAAAGTATTAAAATACTTAAAAACAGATCTAGTTTCTCATATTTTACCGAAAAAAATACAGTTTCTTAATGCCGATTTTCTCTATTGCAATCGTGTAAAATTTTGAAACACAATTTGCCTACCTTCCCGCTGTTAGATATTTGTAAAAACTTTTGTATTGTATTTTTGAGATTCGAGTAAATTTTCTTCAAGGCATTGTTTTTGTTACCAAAGATATGTTTATAAACTCCTTTGATACACTATATACGCCATTTTTTGCTAACTTTGTTGTCCTTGCTTTCAAAAGACCATTATTTGTACAAATCTGCAATCTTTTATTTTTGATTCAGAATTAAAAAGTGCCCCAAAGTAATACAAATAAAAAAAGAACTCCATAACATACGTTCGCATATACTCTTGATTTTTCATTTTAATGTTAAAATTAATTTGTTGACGACTTATTTTTTGTTGTCGTGTCCGCTTATTATCAATTGTTTTTGAAATAATTGAAAGCCTAATGCCTTATTTTCAATTAGTCAATTATACACACCTGCCATTTTGCTCTATTATCTTTCAAAAAGATGAAGCAGTCTTATTATAGTCTTATAGTAGCTTGGAGCCTTGCGTTTATTGAGAATAGTTAAAATATTACTCATTCCGCAATATTCTATTTTAAAATAATTTAAAAAACGGTTGTTTTTTTTAGAATTTGATCAACATTGTGTAGTTATTACTTTTTATTTTTACTTAGCACAAATACATCAATTTTTCTTAATTTTTTCTCATAATATAATACAGCATAGGTTTTTTTGCATACAAATTTCAATATAAAGTTTTATTTCAAGTTAAATAATGATTTTTTAATAGTAACAGTCATGGTACATTTTAAGAAAATCGTACCAGTACGTCTTACACTAAGAAAAGAAAAATGCTTAAAGAAAAGAACAAAGAAAATGTGTAAGGACAACATTTGTAAGAAATTCTTATATATATTTACATTCAATATTTGTATTTTGTTGTTTAAATAACACGATTATAATTTTAGTGCTTTTGTTTGTCTAAGTTTAGAATATATGCATTTACTTCACACAAGAATTAAAATGATTTAATTCGCAGATCAAATATATTGCCTAGAAGCTAAAAGCTTTATTTTGTTACTATCCAACTCTATCAAGTATTTGCTTTTTGTTTTACGTTTTGAACATTTTTCACTTAGAATTTAGAATTTCATTTTTTTTTGGAATATTCTCAAATTTTGTATAAATTAAATATGACTATAAAATTTGGCTATTTGGCACTTAATACATATGTACATATCTATTGTATACAATATATCCTATTATATTTGCTTATTTAGTTTTGTTTAGATTTGTGCCTCATAAATTAATTTAAGTACTCTTTTCAAATATAGACACATTGCTCTGTGAATTAACTCATATTGCTCAGAATTTTGCACCATTCCACCACGTTGTAATCTTAAATTACAAACAATATCAAGAATATCAACATGAATACTTGGACTTTTTCTAATTGGTGCATCCGTTGTCAACGGACCCGATTCGCAATGCATGTTATTTTTAGATTGCGCTTTAGAAAAAGAACAAGACGAATTCGAATTAGAATAAGAAGATATTTTATCTTTTGCATTAAAAATACATTGAATTCTATTTTTATCAGCATTAGATTCAGCAGGACTTTGAATATTCTTAGTTAAATTTGAATTGATATTTCTTAAATTATCACTACTACTATTATTACTATAAGGAAACGATTGACTAGAAAAACTTTGGAGATTGTCTGCATAACTCATGCTGCTTTGTATATTATTTGAATTATTACAACTAGCAATAGCAGCTGTTGCTGTTGTTGGACTTGTTCTTTGTTGTTCATCATGTTGATAAGCGTTAATTGATTTTAAAGGAAATGATGCTCTGATTTGGCAAATCGCATTTAAAATGGCAGCCATACAACCTGTACGTCCAATACCAGCCGAACAGTCTATAACTGACAATGGTTGATCATTTAAATTGTCTGAAACAAAAATTGTTAAATTAATAAGAATAAATTCATAAAATACAAATAACCAAGAGAAAAAAACGCTCATTTTCATTTGTTTGTCCGAAACACAGCAACAGGTAGTGCATTTGTAATATTATATGTTTTTCTAACCTAGGAAGCCTTTGGGCTGCTGTTTTGACTTCCCGATATTGGAAGTTTAAGATTTCACGAGAATATGAATCAAAAAATTCCTGCACCAACACTCAGCTGCTGGGAGAAGGGCGTTAGCGATCGACTTCGGAATGTCGAAACATCTACTTGCACCATTGACTTGGTGGTGTTGTTGCTCCTATTATTTGTGTGACACCTCTATCGTCAACGCCTGCGGCAGCTATGACCGCTGAGATGGGGGCAGATGTCGCCGATCATGGTAGAGCAGCAATTGAGGACAAAAAGATGCATGTTTTAGTTCACAATCCACAAAAATTGTATTCTTATTCTTCCAACAAAAATTTACACACAATGTCCAGCGTCTGTGATTAAAAACATTGATATTATTTTGATAGGGAATATGATATAAAAAACTTACTTGTAAACAGCGGCCTTGATTTGAGCAAAGCTTTGCCTTCCGGATTCCTCGAGGGAAGTTGCTTCCTGCATTATGCTATTTAATTGGCAGCATCTAAATGAAAACAAAGACTATACAATAAATCAATAATTGTTACACATTCATTTTGGGGATCACGTTGCATTTCGACGAAGGGTAGACAACTCTACAAAGCGGGTATTGAATGTAACGTTGAATTTTTCTCGTCAGGAAAACCAACGTATTGGCCAACCGATACAGCGAAAACACCCGATCTTGTTGACTTTTTCATCGCAAGAGGAATGAACAGAAAATATATGACAGTAGATGATAACTTCGATTTTTCTACGGATCACTCGGCCGTTATCTTAACAATAAACAGTAACGTAATCGAAAAAGAAAAGCCCCTAATTTTAACAAATAATAACACAAATTGGGATAAATTCAAAGAAGATTGCGAAAATAGAATTATACTGAACGTCTCTTTGCAAACTCCGTTTGAGTTAGAAGATGAAACAGAAAAATTTATAAATATTGTTCAAGAAGCAGCTTGGAATAATACTCCGATCTGTAGTAAAAAGTCAAGGCAATACGAAGAAAAAATTCCAGAAGACATAAAAGAATTGATACGCGAAAAACGAAAAGCTCGAAAAGTATGGCAGCAATCACGTGCTCCTCAGCATAAAAGTGTCGTCAACTTTTTATCAAACAAGATTAAAAATTTGTTACGAGATTTTAAAAACAGCGAGAATTCTGCCTATCTTGAAAGCCTAACAGCAGACAAAAAAACGAATTATTCTCTTTGGAAGACGATAAAAGGTATTAAAAAGCCTCAAATAATGTCGGCACCTATTCGAAAAAATAATTCTGAATGGGCAAAAACTGATAAGGAAAAGGCGGATTTATTTGCTAAGCACCTTGAGGAAACGTTCAAACCTTTCGATGGTCAAGAGCTTCTGACTAATGACGGAGAGCTCCAACCAGCGCCGGACAATTTTTCTATCAGGAATATTACTTTGACTGAACTTGTCCAGGAAATAAAACGGCAGAAAAATAATAAAGCTCCTGGCTACGACCTGATTAACGGTCGTGTCCTCAAAGAGTTGCCTAAAAAAGCAATGGTTAAGCTCTTACAGCTCACTAACGCTGCTTTAAGACTTGCTTACGTACCCACGCAATGGAAAGTCGCCGAAGTAATAATGATCCCCAAACCGGGTAAGCCACCGAATGAGAAAAAATCGTATAGACCAATTTCTCTCTTACCAATTATATCTAAAATATTTGAAAAATTGCTTCTTAAACGAATGCTACCAATTATTGAAGAAAAACGTTTAATTCCCGACCACCAATTCGGTTTCCGGAATAATCACTCGACAATTGATCAGGTTTACCGAATAACTAACGAAATTGAAAAAGCATTTGAAGAAAAAAAGATTTGCTCAACTGCATTTCTTGACGTTTCTCAAGCTTTTGACAAAGTTTGGCATGACGGGCTAAAATATAAATTAAAAGTCTTTCCAGAGCAAATATATAACATTCTTGAATCGTACCTAGAAAATAGATTCTTTCGAGTTAAGCAAGGAACGGAGTATTCGGAGTTTAAAGAAATAAACGCTGGGGTTCCCCAGGGTAGCGTCCTTGGACCGATTTTGTTTGTTCTTTATACCCGAGATATACCCCAAACAGAAGGCACAACCTTAGGCACTTTTGCCGATGATACAGCTGTACTCGCAATATCGGATTCAATAGAAACGGCAACCTCTAAGCTTCAAAAGGCATTAAATAGCATTTCAGATTGGACAAAGAAATGGCGAATCGCTCTTAATGAAACGAAATCGACGCACACAAATTTTACGTATAAAAAAGTATATAACTTACCTATTTATATAAATTCTGTGCAAATTCCATACGCTAATGAAGCGAAGTATCTAGGCATGACTCTAGACGCGAAACTTAAATGGAAAGTTCATGTAAAAAAGAAACGCGATGAACTCGAAAATAAACTCCGCGAATTGACATGGCTTATTGGAAGATATTCCAATCTAAGCGTTTATAACAAGCTTCTTATTTATAAGCAAGTACTGAAACCAGTTTGGACGTACGGTATACAACTTTGGGGTTGTACCAACGTAAGAAATATACAAATTTTGCAAACATACCAAAACAAAGTACTTAAAATAATAGTAAATGCTCCATGGTATGTAAGAAATAGCGACTTACATAGAGATTTAAATATAAAATATGTAGAAAACGAAATTAAAAAATTTGCTACAGAGCTAAGATCACGACTTAGAAATCATAGTAATAACTTAATCCAACAATCTGTTAGCGAGGCGTTCGTTTTTCGGCGTCTGCACCGAACAAGACCTTCTGATCTAGCGCAAACAAATTAATCTCTCCACTCGAATTTTGTGGAATCTTCAGGTCCTCTCGTTGGGGAGCTTCCTGACAAAACGCGAACAAAATGACGCTAAAACTACTTGTTAAGCTGGACTTAGTTGTAGTAATATAGAAGATAAGGGAGGTGAGTTTTAGTCAGTAAAAATCTGACACTACTATAAGCATCGGGCTTATAGTGTCTCTGAAGATTTCTCACCTTCCTGCGAAAAAAAAAAAAAAAAAAAAAAAAAAAAAATAATTGTTACACCTGCAATTTGACTTACTTTATCGTTTATTCATTGAAATGGACTTGAATCGCTTCATTATAAAGGTTTTTGCTCTGAAAAATATCAAATTATATTAAATATCTAAACAATTAACAAAAACTTACTCTTAAAATCCGAAACCCATTGTTTTGATGTTTTGTTTTGCAAAATTGATTGCCATTTTTGACAGGTCATAAAAATTCCATAAGTTTATTTTTAGCCCAATCCCGAATCCCCATTTTTTTTTTTTTTTACCACTCACATGTATTCACCGATAGCGAATTTGAGAGAGTTCACCTCGAATTTGAGAAAGTTCACCTCGAATAAAATTTGAGGGTGTTTCAGGTAGGACGGGTACCGGTCGGGACTCTAGATAAT
This sequence comes from Eupeodes latifasciatus, assembly GCA_920104205.1. NCBI lineage: Eukaryota > Metazoa > Arthropoda > Insecta > Diptera > Syrphidae > Eupeodes > Eupeodes latifasciatus. The sequence continues at coordinate 20,183,638 of OV049927.1, forward strand.
ATATTTCCTCTATGGATTTTAGCAAGAGGGAGTACCCTTGAAAAGATTTTTAGCTTTATTCAATCGAAAAAAATAATAAATCAGAAATCCTGAAATAGCATATTTGATACTCGTCGAAATCTGCTTGCAACCTAATGTAGACACAGACATAATTAGCTGCGTTCAATCTCTTGTTGCATATGCTATCATGGGTACGTGGATATTGAGATATCTTATTGAACGAGTTGTATACCTAAATTGAGATAGCTTTCAAAATATCAAAACAACTTTTAGCTGTTCAGAGGTCCAAAACTATTGTACAACTAAGATTTCAACGTATAATTTGAATAATTCACGCTACTTTTACCAAAAAAAGATACAAATTTAAAATCAATTTTATGTTTCCTTCAAATTAAATCCATACGTTGAATCAGCTGTTCTGACAGATACCCACATATACCAGAAATTCTTGCATATCATTGGATTAATTTTTTGGCATCCCAAATGTTTTGGATGGAAGATGTGCTCATATCGAAACATATGGCATCGTCGACCTGGCCATTTAAGTTTTAGTGGTATAAATAGACTACGAGATGGTATGGCAGGGGCATTTGTTTTAAAGACTAATAGCTTAACCACAATCAGCTCGGCCGTGCTGAACTTGGCATATTAAAAAGAAACAATGGACTCTTATGAGACAATCTAAAATATCATCTCAATTCACAAGCTTTGTGTTCGCTTAAGATCGTAAATATCGTATGCTCGAGCTGAACACCCGAATAATTCTATTTTCTATTTTGTCGTTCTTTGACATATGACAATTGTCATGTCATCTTAGTATATAAAACCTATAGAACTAGGGCTACAGGTTACAGGCTACCTAGTGGCTACAGCGACAGTTTCGTTTTACAAGCAAGGAAGTGAGTGTTTAGGATGACAGGATTCTGTCCATTGGCCTTAGGGTTTTCTTAGTGACCCAATTGCTGTTGGGTTTTTGACTAGAATTATCCTTAGTCTCGCTGACTTGCTAGTATATTCTATTTTGTCGCAGATATTCCTCCAGGAGCTGCGCTTGGTTCGGTGAGTTTCTGCTTTAAATCTTCTGTGACTTGATTTTACTTGAAGGAGTCCCACTCACAGTCTAGTCTAGTGGGCTTGGAAACATTGTAAAAAGTCTTCTTGTTTTTTTTACTATGCTACTTAGATCGTTGGTCCACCAAGGTCGTTTACTGCGCATTCTCGTTCTTTAAGTAAGCGAATATGTGTTAAAATCAGCGATAAACAAATTTATTAATTATAAATGTCAAAAATAGTACTAAAATTCTCCGCATGATGTACGAACGAAGACAATTTTTAACAACTTACAAAAATACTTTTATTTTTTATTATTTATTAGATTAATTTTGTTATCCTTTATATCACACAAGATATACAAAGTTAGTTTTGCGAAAAACAGAAATGTTCTTTTTACTACAGCTAACTTCAAGTTTCTCAGCTTTCTTATTTTAATCGTGTACACTCTTTTGCAAGAAATGAGGAATATTAATAATAATTGTTTCAGCTCTCAGTTTAACTTTTAAAAGTGCGCTAAAATATTTAAAGTCAGCAAAAGTATTAAAATACTTAGTGACCTTGCCTCCACAGTTGCACAGCCTAATTTATGTATTAAGTTTTCATTCAATTGGAATCAATGCATAGGCTAGTTTGTGCTTCAGCAGATTATTTGAATTAAATTTACTGTTTTGCATCACAGGGTCGGATCGGTCTCGTCACTGCTAAGGCATAACACTAGCAGTGAAGGGTATGGATAATTATTCTGTGTGTCAATTTAGTGAATTTTATTCTCAATTTTATCTGTATTGGTTTTAGACATTTTTTTTATTTTGCAATGACTGGACAATTCAGAGTAGATTATTCTAATATTCGTGGGCTAAGGGCGAATTTTTTGTTGGCATACCGCCATACTGTTTCATACAGGCCAGCTATTTTGGCACTAAGTGAAACCCAAGTAGGTGAGGATTCCGATCCTGCTGAATTTTTTATTCATGGGTATAGCTTGGTGCCTTTATTCTTTTCCCATCATGGCCTCGCCATATACATTAGGAATGATGTTGCTTATCAGCTCTTACCACAATATGGTATTTGCACCAATTCCTTTTTTAATTATATGTGGTTTAAATTCTCCGTAAATAAGCAAATCATTCACTACTGTTTCCTTTATCGAAGCCCAAATTTAGACAGAGTAACAACTTCTCGTGAATTTGATGCTTTGTCTGATTCCATCCAAAGAATTGTTTCGTCCTATCCTCGTACTGAAATCGTTGTTACGGGCGATTTCAATGTATACAATTCTTCATGGCTTCAACATTCAGGCCAGACAACACCCGATGGAGTGTGTGCAGAAATCTTCGCTGAGTTGAACCACCTAACTCAGCTGGTCAACGAGCCCACCCGAATATCGGACGTTGAAGGTCGAGCAGAAAACACTCTTGACTTGTTTCTTACCTCTGACCCTAATAAGTACACTGTTAGTGTTCTATCTCATCTAGGCACATCTGACCATTGTGTTATATCAGCAAACTTCTCGTGTAAAAACTGTTCAGTTAAAGAAAGAGCTCCTAAGAGAACCCTTTGGCAATACGAGAAAGCCAACTGGGACGGTCTCAATAATTACTTCAGGATCTTTAACTGGTCACTATGCTTCCTCGATAGTGACGTTGACGCCAGCGCTGATATGATCACAAGTTTAATTCTCCTGGGAATGAGAACTTTTATACCGAACAGGGTTAAAAGTATCAGACCTAAGGAAAACGCATGGTTTGATGCGAGCTGTAAAGAGGTTATTAGGGCTAAAGAGGTAAGTTTCCGTTGCTATAAAGCCAACCGTACTGAGGAAAGCCGGAAAAAGTTCAAACAAGCCAGGAAGGCCTGTAACGCCCATATTCGACGGACCAAATTTTTACATGACCAAAAATTACGGCAAAAAATACTGCAATGTCCCAAAGGCAGTAAAAATTTTTGGTCATTTGTGAAAAACATGAGGAATTCTTCCTCTTCATCGGTTCCTACGCTCGTTGTCAATGACACTCCTTTTATTAGCTCTTTAGAGAAAGCTAATCTCTTTGCTAGGCAGTTCGCCACCAATTCTACGCTGCCAGTGAGTGTTATGACTCCGCCTGTACTTGAGCGAGTTAGTGATTCTATGGGACCAATCTTTTTTCGCACTCGTACTGTGGCAAGAGTCCTTAGAGATCTAAACACACATAAATCCGCTGGTCCGGATGGTATCCCTGCTATTGTTCTGAAGAGGTGTTCTTCAACGCTGGCAAAACCACTGCGTAAGCTTTTTCATCTGTCCTACTCCTCAGGTCTCGTTCCGAGAGGATGGAAAACTGCATTTGTCCAGCCCATCCCCAAAAAAGGCGAATCTTCCTCACCCTCTAATTACCGACCGATTGCACTTACGTGCCTTCTTTCCAAGGTCATGGAAACGCTGATTAATTATCAGCTCAAGAAATATCTTGAAAATCGAAAGCTTCTTAATGACCGGCAGTACGGCTTTCGAAGCAATAGGTCCACTGGTGATCTCATGGTTCATCTCACCGAACAGTGGAGCAAATCTTTACATCGCTTTGGAGAAAGTAAGATTATTGCACTTGATATTTCAAAAGCATTTGATAGGGTTTGGCACCAGGCTCTCTTATCGAAAATGCGTGCTTTCGGTTTGCATGAATCCCTGCTTCATTTGATTAGTAATTACCTTTCGGATCGTTCAATACAAGTATCGGGTGATTTTTTTGAGGTTAGGATTTTCATGCATTAGTATTTGACAGATCACGCGGGATTTCAGACATGGTGTCAAAGAGAAAGATGCTCAGTATGCTTTGACATTTCATCATGAATAGACTTACTAACGAGCAACGCTTGCAAATCATTGAATTTTATTACCAAAATCAGTGTTCGGTTCGAAATGTGTTTCGCGCTTTACGCAAATTTTATGCGTTTTTTTTTTTTAAAAAAGTTCTCAAGCTCTTAAAAAACCACCCATTATGTATTTATTGTCCTCCATTGAAAAGAGGACATTGTTTAATATAATGGGTGATTTTTTAAGAGCTTGAGAACTTTTTTTTTAAAAAAAACGCATAAAATTTGCGTAAAGCGCGAAACACATTTCGAACCGAACACTGATTTTGGTAATGAAATTCAATGATTTGCAAGCGCTGCTCGTTAGTAAGTCTATTCATGATGAAATGTCAAAGCATACTGAGCATCTTTCTCTTTAACACCATGTCTGAAATCCCGCGTGATCTGTCAAATACTAATGCATGAAAATCCTAACCTCAAAAAAATCACCCGATAGTATTGGATGGATTCAAGTCTGAAAACCATAAAATAATTGCTGGTGTACCCCAGGGCTCTGTTCTATCTCCAACACTCTTTCTCATTTTTATTAATGATCTCCTGTCTGTAACATCTAATCCAATACATTGTTTCGCTGACGATAGTACTCTTAGCTTTTCATATTCGTTTTCAGACTCACATCCCTGTTCTTCGGATGTGGAACTGCAACGACAAAATATGATAAGCTCATTAAATTCCGACCTAAACAGCATTGTTCAATGGGGATTAAAAAATCGCGTGGAATTTAATGCTTCGAAAACGCAATGCTGTCTTGTATCGTTAAAGCGAGATATACCCCCATTGCCATTATCCATGGATGGCACTTGCATCAATGAGACTGAACACCTCGATATTCTCGGTATGTGTGTCACCAACCACCTCTTGTGAAATGATCACATACGCGATGTCGCCAAAAATGCCGCAAGGTGTTTGGGTTTCCTTAGGCGATGCAAGAAATATTTCACCCCTTCTGATCTGGCTGTTATCTACAAAACTTACATACGTCCAAAGCTTGAGTATAACTCCCATCTCTGGGCTGGTGCTCCTGCAACTTACTTAAGCCTCTTGGATAGTATTGAACGTAGAGCATTTAAATTGATAGATGATAATATCATCATAAGTTCATTTACTTCGCTTGAACATCGTCGTAAGGTCTCTTGTCTGACCCTTTTTTACCGTTATTTTAACGGCTTATGCTCTAGTGAAATAGCCAGTTGCATTCCTCCCCTTAAACAGTTCAACCGTAATACTCGCGCTTCTAGGAATGATCATCAGTATACCCTCGAGCCCAACTTCGGCCGTACTGCCAAATACAGAGATTCGTTCTTTAGCCGTACTACGCGAATGTGGAATGCCTTACCACACTCTGTCTTTCCTAGTCATTGCAACGTTCAGGAATTCAAAACCAATGTGCACCGACATCTCCTTTTAAACCCTCTCTCCTCTTCCTAGTGCTCACACTGTGCCTCTGCATAATAAGGGTAGTAATATCCCCTTGAGTGTGTGCTTATTATAAAAAAAAAAAAAAAAAAACTTAAAACAGATCTAGTTTCTCATATTTTACGAAAAAAAAATACGGTTTCTTAATGCCGATTTTCTCTATTGTAATCGTGTAAAATTTTGAAACACAATTTGCCTACCTTCCCGCTGTTAGATATTTGTAAAAACTTTTGTATTGTATTTTCGAGATTCGAGTAAATTTTCTTCAAGGCATAGTTTTTGTTACCAAAGATATGTTTATAAACTCCTTTGATACACTATATACGCCATTTTTTGCTAACTTTGTTGTCCTTGCTTTCAAAAGACCATTATTTGTACAAATCTGCAATCTTTTATTTTTGATTCAGAATTAAAAAGTGCCCCAAAGTAATACAAATAAAAAAAAACTCCATAACATACGTTCGCATATACTCTTGATTTTTCATTTTAATGTTAAAATTAATTTGTTGACGACTTATTTTTTGTTGTCGTGTCCGCTTATTATCAATTGTTTTTGAAATAATTAGAAGCCTAATGCCTTATTTTCAATTAGTCAATTATACACACCTGCCATTTTGCTCTATTATCTTTCAAAAAGATGAAGCAGTCTTATTATAGTCTTATAGTAGCTTGGAGCCTTGCGTTTATTGAGAATAGTTAAAATATTACTCATTCCGCAATATTCTATTTTAAAATAATTTAAAAAACGGTTGTTTTTTTTAGAATTTGATCAACATTGTGTAGTTACTACTTTTTATTTTTACTTAGCACAAATACATCAATTTTTCTTAATTTTTTCTCATAATATAATACAGCATAGGTTTTTCTGCATACAAATTTCAATATAAAGTTTTATTTCAAGTTAAATAATGATTTTTTAATAGTAACAGTCATGGTACATTTTAAGAAAATCGTACCAGTACGTCTTACACTAAAAAAGAAAAATGCTTAAAGAAAAGAACAAAGAAAATGTGTAAGGACAACATTTGTAAGAAATTCTTATATATATTTACATTCAATATTTGTATTTTGTTGTTTAAATAACACGATTATAGTTTGTGTTTTTGTTTTGTTTGTCTAAGTTTAGAATATATGCATTTACTTCACACAAGAATTATAATGATTTAATTCGCAGATCAAATATATTACCATAGAAGCTAAAAGCTTTATTTTGTTACTATCCAACTCTATCAAGTATTTGCTTTTTGTTTTACGTTTTGAACATTTTTCACTTAGAATTTAGAATTTCATTTTTTTTTTTGGAATATTCTCAAATTTTGTATAAATTAAATATGACTATAAAATTTGGCTAATTGGCACTTAATACATACATATTACATATCTATTGTATACAATATATTCTATTATATTTGCTTATTTAGTTTTGTTTAGATTCGTGCCTCTTAATTTAAGTACTCTTTTCAAACATAGACACATTGCTCTGTGAATTAACTCATATTGCTCAGAATTTTGCACCATTCCACCACGTTGTAATCTTAAATTACAAACAATACCAAGAATATCAACATGAATACTTGGACTTTTTCTAATTGGTGCATCCGTTGTCAACGGACCCGATTCGCAATGCATGTTATTTTTAGATTGCGCTTTAGAAAAAGAACAAGACGAATTCGAATTAGAATAAGAAGATATTTCATCTTTTGCATTAAAAATACATTGAATTCTGTTTTTATCAGCATTAGATTCAGCAGGACTTTGAATATTCTTAGTTAAATTTGAATTGATATTTCTTAAATTATCACTACTACTATTATTACTATAAGGAAACGATTGACTAGAAAAACTTTGGAGATTGTCTGCATAACTCATGCTGCTTTGTATATTATTTGAATTATTACAACTAGCAATAGCAGCTGTTGTTGTTGTTGGACTTGTTCTTTGTTGTTCATCATGTTGATCATAGAGGAAATATATTATCTAGAGTCCCGACTGGTACCCGTCCTACCTGAAACACCCTCAAACTTTATTCGAGGTGAACTCTCTCAAATTCGAGGTGAACTCTCTCAAATTCGCTATTGGTGAATATATGTGAGTAAGAAAAAAAAAACAAAATGAAGGATTGGGCTAAAATAGAAACTTATGGAATTTTTGTGACCTGTCAAAAATGACAATCAATTTTGCAAAACAAAACAATGGATTTCGGATTTGAAGAGTAAGTTTTTGTTAATTGCTTTGATATTTAATATAATTTGATATTTTTCAGACCAAAAACCTTTACAATGAAAAGAGTAAATACAAGTTCACTTCATTGAATAAAAAGTAAGTCAAATTACAGTGAAGGAGGTGTAACAATGATCGATATTTTGTATAGCCTGTGTTTTCATTTTAGATGATGCCTATTACATACCATAAGGCAAAAAGCAACTTCCCTCAAGAAATCTGGAAGACGAAGCAAACAAGGCGCTGATTTACAGGTAAGTTTTTTTATATTATATTTCTCTTAACAAAATAATATCAACGTTTTTAACGACAGACGCTGGACATTGTGTGTTAATTTTTGTTGGAAGCGCAAGAACACTTTTCTAAACAATTTGTGTGGATTGTGGACTTAAAGGTGCATCTCTCTGTCCAGTACTCAATTGCTGCTGTATCATGTTTGGTGATATCTGCTTCCATCTCAGTAGCTGCTGCAGGCGTTGACGGTGGAGGTGTCACCATCTCTACCAAAAGTCAAATGCTTTCAATGGAACAAACTGCAGCAACACCACCAAGTCAATGATCCAAGTAGGCATTTTAACATTCAGTGTAGCTGACCGCTAACGCCCTTCTAGCAGCTGAGGTTTGGTGCTGGAACGACTCAACAGCAGTAACAGCAACTGCAGAGTAAGCAGGCAATTCAGGTTAGTTAATTAACTTGTGAGTGATCCAAACAAATATTTTAAATTATGATTCTTTAGGGCTTACAACATGCTCGACCTATTCATCAGCTGCCAGGAAATATAATGCAAGCCGCTAAAAAAACGACTTTTGCAGTGGCAACAAAAGCAACATCTTCTGGTTCCACAAAGTACAACAGCGAGCGGAGACCAGTTGTGTAAGTGCGAATCGAAACATTTATATCATGATCAACTCGCTTAACCTTCGTCTTTTAGGTCTAAATCCAGGCTTATAGTGCCAAATGTCTCACTATCTCGCTGCCAATAAAGGACTACGGGGACACTTAGGTGGCTGAAGCAGCGGCTACTTCTGCCGCTGAGGCTGACACATACGACATAGAAGAGGTAGCTGAACCGAATGGCGGTTTAGAAGCAACTTTTTGGGACAATATAGAACCTCATAAATGACGGTAATCGGAAATCATTGGTAAGCTTTCTTAAAAAATAAATTGAATAAAAAACAATCTATCATCACTTTTGCATGTACTATTATAGAATTTTCTGTTGTTGTTGTTGTTATTTTGAGTAAAGCCTACTATTCAAAAAATTGTATTATTTTTATAAATTGTAATTTTGTGTTTCAAATCACGTAAAAATTGTTCGAATTATTCTAATATTTTTATTTAAATAATTTTACATTTTCTTTTTAATTTCTATATTTTTTTTTTTTTTATCACTTATGAAATGTCAATTCAGTCAGACGGCAGTCAATGCCATGTCCTTATTCTTAGGAAATTATATTGTAAAATCTTATGATGTAAAAAAAACAAATAAAGAATTTATCTATCTATCTATCTATCTAGAATTTTCTGCAATTTTTGTAAACTTAAAGACTGACAAAATAGAAGCTGAATTCCATGAATTCATAATGCTTATTGTATCACCGAAGCTAAGTGCATTCTGCTTAGAAATAACTGGAATGGACACAGGAATGCACCCACAAACTGCCGTAATGATGTTCCAAGAGTTGCTGGTGAAAATGTTTGATTGGGATTTTGGAATTTGCCTCGTAAAAGAAAGTCAACGCAAACGACTTAAGAAGCCACACATTTTTAATCAATGTATTGACTTACGAGCCCTATTCCAGAAATGGTATAATTATAACACATCAATCATCATCATAACACATCACCATCATTGCTCATGATGGCAAGACTGCTTCAAAATATGTAAGTTTTACATATATGTACCATAAAACTTGAAAGCACTAATAGACGTGTTTTTTTCAGCAGGAAATCAAAACGAAGCTTGGATGTCGATTTTACTCTGCCGTTCACTTGATTCAACGATATGCTTAGAATCACATCCATGATTAGTCAAGATTCGTCGTGGCGTAGCTAGTTTTTAAATGAAGTTGTAATTTTTCAAAATTGTGCAATTGTGTAATTTTTCAATACGTGCAGGTTTTGTATCACGCACGTACCTGAATGTGAGTTCTCATCTACAAAGAAAACAACAAAAAAATGTCTCCGAAAGAAGAGAGCAGGTAGGTTGCTGTGCTACTTTCTACTACAAATACTAATCAAAGACACTCCATATATTTTTGTTGTTGTTTTTTTTTGTAGATGAGAACTCACATTCAGGTACGTGCGTGATACAAAACCTGCACGTACTAGCCCATACGATTCAATATGAATAAGTATTTTGCTTTGTCATACTCTCTATGTTAATTTTGGGACTCGGTGTGCATAAAATATATCTTGCACATATGAGATGGCATGAAACTTTTTTGAATTGAGATTTGTTCTTTTTTTCTCTTGCATGAAACTTTTTTGTGTTGAGATTTTTTCTCTTGTACGAACAGGGTGAAATATTTGGAAATGAGGTAGGTAGGTGTCTTTGCTACAAATGGTCAATTGATGGACAATTTTTTTTTTTTGCACACTGATTATCGAAACTAACATGGGAGATATTTAAAAAAAAAAACTTATTTATACGGAATCATATGGGTCAGAGCGTGCAGGTTTTCTTATTGCACACTGTGTAAGAGTTAAGTGCCTGATTTGATTACAGATGAAATTTTTAATAGAATGGAAAAGGAGCATAGAGCTTAAAAATTAAAGAGGGATGATTCTATGTGGAGTCGAATTGTTCTTGCGCAGGCAGTTTGTTTTTTTTTTGTGAAAGTTAATGACTGTTGTAACGGCTACTTTTAATGTATATCTAGTCTGGTACAGAATGCAGATTGTTGCAATTGTTTTTTCGCTTTGTTGTAGTACCCGTAGCGTGATGGTTAGTGCGTTGGACTGTCATGCAAGGGGTCTTGGGTTCAATCCCTGCCTGTGCCACCTAACTTTTTTCACGGGTACTGCCTCTTGCGAGGAATTGACAAATCCTCCAAGAGTAATTCTTGTCATGAAAAGTGCTTTCTCAAATTAGCCGTTCGGATTCGGCATATAAACTGTAGGTCCCTTCCATCTCTGACAACATTACTCGCACACAGGGATGGTTGAGAGTTGTAAGTCACTAGGCCCTGGTCCTCCATGGACTGTTGCGCCACCTTATTTATTTATTTTATTTGTTAATTAATATTAAATACATATGTAGCTATCAGTTTTTAATAGATGTGACGTATTTTGTGACAAGACCGTAATGTGACTGACTCAGTTGATTTTAGACAAGCTTGAATTACATGAAATTGTAATAAGTATCTAACTGTCAAAGCCAAAGTTATGATAATGGTTCGAATAGGCTTCGTCTTGTTGAGTGGACGTAATTTTATAAAACTAAGAGACTGTGTCTAAGAAACAACTAATGTGCTTTACAAAAATAAACTAAATTAATATAAAATAAAAACTGTGTAGCCTGACCAATTCTAAGTCGGCAAATTAATAACAAGCTATTGAAATAACTATGTATAGTATTGGTACATAGAATTAACAATCATACCTAAGTGTAAAAAAAAATCTCAATAAAGTACATCCATACATACATACATAATGGTTCGAATATAAAAGGAAAAGAAGCGAGTGTTCAGAATCGAATTCGAACCCTGGAACCAAGATCATTTCATGTTGCCCGCATTCCTTAAATTTAGTGGTTAATGATGCTGCTCGGTGCTTATTTTATGCAGTTAAATTTTTCGATACAATTCAATGTTTGTATAACTTTTTTTAAAGTTCCACAACGAGGTGGGATATTTATAAGAAAAAAATTCCAAGTCATACTTTGAAACCCCCTTCTGAGACAAGATGAGAGAGCAGGTTAGATGCATTGAGGCCTTTAAAAACAAATTAAGAAGAAATATATGAAGCCCTTTTAGAATTAAGAAATCTAGAGGCAAAAAACATTGCAGAATCGTTAGGAAATAAAACTTTTGATTTTACATTTATTTGCTGCCTGCTAATTTGGTTTGATATTTTAGAAAATTATAAATTAAACTAGTAAATATTTGCAAAGTCCGTCCGTTAATCTGTCAACTGGCATAACGGTTTTAGAAAATACAAAAAACAGTTTGATTTTCATGCGTACCGATGAAAAATTTAATGAGTAGGTATTTTCAATTAACCGAGCGTATTGCTAGTTCCCTAGAAATACCAAATATATTTCCTGTAGCTTCATCATTGCGATCTCAACGGAGAAAAATACTTTATACTGATGAATGTCCTGAAACTATATTAGACCCGAAACAAAGATTTAAAGTTGAACATAAAGTAATTTTAAAGATTTAGATGGAGAAGAATTGTTTCAAGAGTTAACCGTAATATCACAGCTTGTTACACCACAAAGCTCAAGTTTAGATGTGTTAAATTTTATTTTTAGTTCAAACCTTGAAGATTTTGCCCCGAATTAAGTAATTGCTCTCCAAATTCTTAATACAATCCCGGTCACGAGTCACGGTAGCTTCAGGAGAACGTAGTTTTTCTAAACTTAAAATTATTAAAAATTATCTTAGGACAACCATGACTCAAGAGAGATTGGTAGGTTTATCTATAATGTCCATTGAAAAGAAATTATTAACTTCTTTAGCTTTGATGATCTCATTTCTGAATTTGCAAAATGTAAGGCCAGAAAACTAAGTTTCCAAGTTTAAAAGTTTCCCCTCTGCTCATTTCTTCGCTGCTTTTTAGTTTAATGGTTTAGGCCTCCTGGGGACACCTCAATAAAAAAAACGCATTGAAAGTCTACCTTCTGGGTAATCTGGGAAAGGCTTATGCTTGTGTATCAGTTTATGTGTAAAAAAAATATAAAAAAAGGGGCGCTTTCTACAAATCTTGCACAGGGCGCAAGTTTGGCTGGGGCCGGCGCTGCCATTGCCAACAGATTTTCCGAACGTGTCTCCTTCGTTGGTAACAAGTGGCAGTGTCATTCCAAATACTGATTTCTTTTTTTCTACTCTGCTGATGAGTTCGTGGCCAGTCATTAAGTTGCCCATTTGGTCACTGCCTCCCATTTGGAAACGACGATCGTATTTCTGAAGCAAATGCAACCAGTCATAAGCTTGGAAAATTTGATATGTGAATTCGGTAAAGCTCATTCCAGCTGCACTCTCAAGTCGCGACTGGACTGACGATATTGAGAGCATTGATCTCATTCGAAAGTGTCTTCCCATATTGGCAACAAAGTCCACTATATTCAGATTTTCGTACCATGATGCATTGTTGACGACTCTGAAAGAAAGATTATCAAAACGATTGAGTTTTTAAAGCGCATTAGGTTTCTATTATAGTTACCTAATAGTAGATAGGTCACTTTTGTTTTTACTAGTGTCCCAAAGTAGATCCTGATGATTCTTGAATATTCTATTAAGCTGTTTTTCTATAGCAATTAATTTGTCTCAATGACCGACGACCCTAGTTGGTTTCGTTCTGTTTCTGTTCTGAAGTCCCATTATTACCAGGAGATTGTAGACTATCGGCAGTTGGATCAAAGCCGGCGTAGATCGTTTGTTGTTTATTTGTGAAAAGTTTTGTCATTTCCGGACTACCGTTTTAAGAGGAACAGAATGTAATTCATTACGATTTCTTGTAGTTTTTATAAACATACAAAACAATATACAACTTACCCAGCGGTGTCTGGAAAGAAATCCTGACGAATCCTCTATCAGCTAGAGCCAATAAGTTACGTTGGGAAATACTTCTTCGGATATGATGAAGGCACGTTTTAGATCGATGAAATAGTTGACTTCGGATCATTATGTATGAAATTATTTATAAAATATAGATGAAACAGTTAATCAGGAGTACTATTAACAACTTTGTTTTTATTAATTTTGGATTTTGTTTTGATTTTTTAAATCGCAGAAATTGTATTTTGTTTTCCTTTTAATTTTCGTTGTCAAAATACTCACCTTGCTGTTGATCTGTCAAAACTGGGAACAACTCAAATTGGGTCACGTTCGCATTGTAGTTCTAAGGTGCGCCTATACTTTCTGCATGATTTTTTCTGTTTTTAGCGAAACTTTTCATAAAAATCATAGAATTTGTTTGTCAAAAGCAGTCCAATATTATTTTTAGCAGTTTTCACTAAAAAGAAATTGCAAAATTCATTTTTCTTAAAATATTGCATTCATTTTTAAATTTTTGAATTCAACGGATCTCTTTTTTGAACGGCTGAGTTCACCTCGCATTGTTTTCCCCCTAATTGTGCAAACTGAACCCAAAAGCCCATAACAACTACTTAGAATCTGGATTTTCCCATAAGAAATGCACGGGACAACTAACACATGCTTATGCTAATGGGCAAAATTCTCTCAATTTAGTTTGTAGGCCGAAAGAGAGAAAACCCATTAAGTCGGGACTCTAGATAATATATTTCCTCTATGATGTTGATAAGCGTTAATTGATTTTAAAGGAAATGATGCTCTGATTTGGCAAATCGCATTTAAAATGGCAGCCATACAACCTGTACGTCCAATACCAGCCGAACAGTCTATAACTGACAATGGTTGATCATTTAAATTGTCTGAAACAAAAATTGTTAAATTAATAAGAATAAATTCATAAAATACAAATAACCAAGAGAAAAAAACGCTCATTTTCATTTGTTTGTCCGAAACACAGCAACAGGTAGTGCATTTGTAATATTATATGTTTTTCTAACCTAGGAAGCCTTTGGGCTGCTGTTTTGACTTCCCGATATTGGAAGTTTAAGATTTCACGAGAATATGAATCAAAAAATTCCTGCACCAACACTCAGCTGCTGGGAGAAGGGCGTTAGCGATCGACTTCGGAATGTCGAAACATCTACTTGCACCATTGACTTGGTGGTGTTGTTGGTCCTATTATTTGTGTGACACCTCTATCGTCAACGCCTGCGGCAGCTATGACCGCTGAGATGGGGGCAGATGTCGCCGATCATGGTACAGCAGCAATTGAGGACAGAAAGATGCATGTTTTAGTTCACAATCCACAAAAATTGTATTCTTATTCTTCCAACAAAAATGTACACACAATGTCCAGCGTCTGTGATTAAAAACATTGATATTATTTTGATAGGGAATATGATATAAAAAACTTACTTGTAAACAGCGGCCTTGATTTCAGCAAAGCTTTGCCTTCCGGATTCCTTGAGGGAAGTTGCTTCCTGCATTATGCTATTTAATTGGCAGCATCTAAATGAAAATAAAGACTATACAAAAAATCAATAATTGTTACACCTGCAATTTGACTTACTTTATCGTTTATTCATTGAAATGGACTTGAATTGCTTCATTATAAAGGTTTTTGCTCTGAAAAATATCAAATTATATTAAATATCTAAACAATTAACAAAAACTTACTCCTAAAATCCGAAACCCATTGTTTTGATGTTTTGTTTTGCAAAATTGATTGCTATTTTTGACAGGTCATAAAAATTCCATAAGTTTATTTTTAGCCCAATCCCCATTTGTTTTTTTTTTTTTTTTTACCACTCACATGTATTCACCGATAGCGAATTTGAGAGAGTTCACCTCGAATTTGAGAGAGTTCACCTCGAATAAAATTTGAGGGTGTTTCAGGTAGGACGGGTACCGGTCGGGACTCTAGATAATATATTTCCTCTATGGATTTTAGCAAGAGGGAGTACCCTTGAAAAGATTTTTAGCTTTATTCAATCGAAAAAAATAATAAATCAGAAATCCTGAAATAGCATATTTGATACTCGTCGACATCTGCTTGCAACCTAATGTAGACACAGACATAATTAGCTGCGTTCAATCTCTTGTTGCATATGCTATCATGGGTACGTGGATATTGAGATATCTTATTGAACGAGTTGTATACCTAAATTGAGATAGCTTTCAAAATATCAAAACAACTTTTAGCTGTTCAGAGGTCCAAAACTATTGTACAACTAAGATTTCAACGTATAATTTGAATAATTCACGCTACTTTTACCAAAAAAAGATACAAATTTAAAATCAATTTTATGTTTCCTTCAAATTAAATCCATACGTTGAATCAGCTGTTCTGACAGATACCCACATATACCAGAAATTCTTGCATATCATTGGATTCTTTTTTTGACATCCCAAATGTTTTGGATGGAAGATGTGCTCATTTCGAAACATATGGCATCGTCGACCTGGCCATTTAAGTATTAGTGGTATAAATAGACTACGAGATGGTATGGCAGGGGCATTTGTTTTAAAGACTAATAGCTTAACCACAATCAGCTCGGCCGTGCTGAACTTGGCATATTAAAAAGAAATAATGGACTCTTATGAGACAATCTAAAATATCATCTCAATTCTCAAGCTTTGTGTTCGCTTAAGATCGTAAATATCGTATGCTCGAGCTGAACACCCGAATAATTCTATTTTGTCGTTCTTTGACATATGACAATTGTCATGTCATCTTAGTATATAAAACCTATAGAACTAGGGCTACAGGTTACAGGCTACCTAGTGGCTACAGCGACAGTTTCGTTTTACAAGCAAGGAAGTGAGTGTTTAGGATGACAGGATTCTGTCCATTGGCCTTAGGGTTTTCTTAGTGACCCAATTGCTGTTGGGTTTTTGACTAGAATTATCCTTAGTCTCGCTGACTTGTTAGTATATTCTATTTTGTCGCAGATATTCCTCCAGGAGCTGCGCTTGGTTCGGTGAGTTTCTGCTTTAAATCTTCTGTGACTTGATTTTACTTGAAGGAGTCCCACTCACAGTCTAGTCTAGTGGGCTTGGAAACATTGTAAAAAGTCTTCTTGTTTTTTTTACTATGCTACTTAGATCGTTGGTCCACCAAGGTCGTTTACTGTGCATTCTCGTTCTTTAAGTAAGCGAATATGTGTTAAAATCAGCGATAAACAAATTTATTAATTATAAATGTCAAAAATAGTACTAAAATTCTCCGCATGATGTACGAACGAAGACAATTTTTAACAACTTACAAAAATACTTTTATTTTTTATTATTTATTAGATTAATTTTGTTATCCTTTATATCACACAAGATATACAAAGTTAGTTTTGCGAAAAACAGAAATGTTCTTTTTACTACAGCTAACTTCAAGTTTCTCAGCTTTCTTATTTTAATCGTGTACACTCTTTTGCAAGAAATGAGGAATATTAATAATAATTGTTTCAGCTCTCAGTTTAACTTTTAAAAGTGCGCTAAAATATTTAAAGTCAGCAAAAGTATTAAAATACTTAAAAACATATCTAGTTTCTCATATTTTACGAAAAAAAAATACAGTTTCTTAATGCCGATTTTCTCTATTGTAATCGTGTAAAATTTTGAAACACAATTTGCCTACCTTCCCGCTGTTAGATATTTGTAAAAACTTTTGTATTGTATTTTTGAGATTCGAGTAAATTTTCTTCAAGGCATAGTTTTTGTTACCAAAGATATGTTTATAAACTCCTTTGATACACTATATACGCCATTTTTTGCTAACTTTGTTGTCCTTGCTTTCAAAAGACCATTATTTGTACAAATCTGCAATCTTTTATTTTTGATTCAGAATTTAAAAGTGCCCCAAAGTAATACAAATAAAAAAAAACTCCATAACATACGTTCGCATATACTCTTGATTTTTCATTTTAATGTTAAAATTAATTTGTTGACGACTTATTTGTTGTCGTGTCCGCTTATTATCAATTGTTTTTGAAATAATTGAAAGCCTAATGCCTTATTTTCAATTAGTCAATTATACACAACTGCCATTTTGCTCTATTACCTTTCAAAAAGATTAAGCAGTCTTATTATAGTCTTATAGTAGTTTGGAGCCTTGCGTTTATTGAGAATAGTTAAAATATTACTCATTCCGCAATATTCTATTTTAAAATAATTTAAAAAACGGTTGTTTTTTTTTAGAATTTGATCAACATTGTGTAGTTATTACTTTTTATTTTTGCTTAGCACAAATACATCCATTTTTCTTAATTTTTTCTCATAATATAATACAGCATAGGTTTTTTTGCATACAAATTTCAATATAAAGTTTTATTTCAAGTTAAATAATGATTTTTTAATAGTAACAGTCATGGAACATTTTAAGAAAATCGTACCAGTACGTCTTACACTAAGAAAAGAAAAATGCTTAAAGAAAAGAACAAGGAAAATGTGTAAGGACAACATTTGTAAGAAATTCTTATATATAGGCATTTCCACAGAATCTTTCATTTTCAACAATTGAAAATTTTTTTTTTTTTATTTTGAGGCACATCTATAAACAAACATTTTCTTGATTTCTTATCATCTAAATAACAAGAAAATACTTGCGTGATTCATTTTGAAACATGGTTAATATCCGTCACGTAATATCCGGTACGTTAGATCAATGAAAAGCATTCAATGAATAACTCTCATTTCATAATAAATTTTGATTTTGTACTGTCGTACAAACTTTGAAATTTCAAAATTTAGATCAACAGCTTTTTTTTACTATTGATTATTCGTAAAATTATCATTCACAATCATTTATTTAGCTGTAAGATCTTATCGATAGGTGTGCCGCTAAAAAAATCACATATTTTATACCAATCACGTTTTCAATTTTAAACTTTAAAATGGCATTATTTATTTTTAAATAGAGGCACATGATCCAATTAAATTTTAATTGATTTATTGATTGATAGAGAATAATTTAAGCCTATAAAATACTACCAGAATCGATCGCTGAGAAAGTTATATAGAGAAAAAGATCAGATTTTAATATTTGTAAAAACGGAGGTACTCTTATTTAATTGCTTTGTACTATTTTTTAAATGGTAGCACACCTTTCTTTCGAGGTTTTTCTAACAGTGTATATTATAAATAATTATAAATTAATGATGTTAAGTTGTTTCAACGGTCGTTGAAATGTTTTTTGTTTATAAAACTTAATAAATTTGCATCTGGTACGCTTGAAATTTGCAATATTTAGCTATTTTTTTATTAATTTTAATTAAAAATTTTAATCCAATCAAGTCACAAGTCGGTTACATAATTGAAAAAAGTCATGGTACGAAAATCTATCCACTTAGAAAGTGCCAATTTCATTTCTAAGGCTTAATATACTGTGGTAACATGAAAGTTAAAATTACTGTGGGAATGCCCATATATTTACATTCAATATTTGTATTTTGTTGTTTAAATAACACGATTATAATTTTAGTGTTTTTGTTTGTCTAAGTTTAGAATATATGCATTTACTTCACACAAGAATTAAAATGATTTAATTCGCAGATCAAATATATTGCCATAGAAGCTAAAAGCTTTATTTTGTTACTATCCAACTCTATCAAGTATTTGCTTTTTGTTTTACGTTTTGAACATTTTTCACTTAGAATTTAGAATTTCATTTTTTTTTGGAATATTCTCAAATTTTGTATAAATTAAATATGACTATAAAATTTGGCTATTTGGCACTTAATACATACATATTACATATCTATTGTATACAATATATTCTATTATATTTGCTTATTTAGTTTTGTTTAGATTTGTGCCTCATAAATTAATTTAAGTACTCTTTTCAAACATAGACACATTGCTCTGTAAATTAACTCATATTGCTCAGAATTTTGCACCATTCCACCACGTTGCGTTGTAATCTTAAATTACAAACAATTCCAAGAATATCAACATGAATACTTGGACTTTTTCTAATTGGTGCATCCGTTGTCAACGGACCCGATTCGCAATGCATGTTATTTTTAGATTGCGCTTTAGAAAAAGAACAAGACGAATTCGAATTAGAATAAGAAGATATTTCATCTTTTGCATTAAAAATACATTGAATTCTATTTTTATCAGCATTAGATTCAGCAGGACTTTGAATATTCTTAGTTAAATTTGAATTGATATTTCTTAAATTATCACTACTACTATTATTACTATAAGGAAACGATTGACTAGAAAAACTTTGGAGATTGTCTGCATAACTCATGCTGCTTTGTATATTATTTGAATTATTACAACTAGCAATAGCAGCTGTTGTTGTTGTTGGACTTGTTCTTTGTTGTTTATCATGTTGATAAGCGTTAATTGATTTTAAAGGAAATGATGCTCTGATTTGGCAAATCGCATTTAAAATGGCAGCCATACAACCTGTACGTCCAATACCAGCCGAACAGTGTATAACTGGCAATGGTTGATCACTTAAATTATCTGAAACAAAAATTGTTAAATTAATAAGAATAAATTCATAAAATACAAATAACCAAGAGAAAAAAACGCTCATTTTCATTTGTTTGTCCGAAACACAGCAACAAGTAGTGCATTTGTAATATTATATGTTTTTGTAACCTAGGAAGCCTTTGGGCTGCTGTTTTGACTTCCCGATATTGGAAGTTTAAGATTTCACGAGAATATGAATCAAAAAATTCCAGCACCAACACTCAGCTGCTGGGAGAAGGGCGTCAGCGATCGACTTCGGAATGTCGAAACATCTACTTGCACCATTGACTTGGTGGTGTTGTTGCTCCTATTATTTGTGTGACACCTCTATCGTCAACGCCTGCGGCAGCTATGACCGCTGAGATGGGGGCAGATGTCGCCGACCATGGTACAGCAGCAATTGAGGACAGAAAGATGCATGTTTTAGTTCACAATCCACAAAAATTGTATTCTTATTCTTCCAACAAAAATGTACACACAATGTCCAGCGTCTGTGATTAAAAACATTGATATTATTTTGATAGGGAATATGATATAAAAAACTTACTTGTAAACAGCGGCCTTGATTTCAGCAAAGCTTTGCCTTCCGGATTCCTTGAGGGAAGTTGCTTCCTGCATTATGCTATTTAATTGGCAGCATCTAAATGAAAACAGAGACTATACAAAAAATCAATAATTGTTACACCTGCAATTTGACTTACTTTATCGTTTATTCATTGAAATGGACTTGAATTGCTTCATTATAAAGGTTTTTGCTCTGAAAAATATCAAATTATATTAAATATCTGAACAATTAACAAAAACTTGCTCTTAAAATCCGAAACCCATTGTTTTGATGTTTTGTTTTGCAAAATTGATTGCCATTTTTGACAGGTCACAAAAATTCGATAAGTTTATTTTTAGCCCAATCCCCATTTTGTTTTTTTTTCACCACTCACATGTATTCACCGTTAGCGAATTTGAGAGAGTGCACCTCGAATTTGAGAGTTCACCTCGAATTTGAGAGAGTTCACCTCGAATAAAATTTGAGGGTGTTTCAGGTAGGACGGGTACCGGTCGGGACTCTAGATAATATATTTCCTCTATGGATTTTAGCAAGAGGGAGTACCCTTGAAAAGATTTTTAGCTTTATTCAATCGAAAAAAATAATAAATCAGAAATCCTGAAATAGCATATTTGATACTCGTCGACATCTGCTTGCAACCTAATGTAGACACAGACATATTAGCTGCGTTCAATCTCTTGTTGCATATGCTGTCATGGGTACGTAGATATTGAGATATTTTATTGAACGAGTTGTATACCTAAATTGAGATAGCTTTCAAAATATCAAAACAACTTTTAGCTGTTCAGAGGTCCAAAACCATTGTACAACTAAGATTTCAACGTATAATTTGAATAATTCACGCGACTTTTACCAAAAAAAGATACAAATTTAAAATCAATTTTATGTTTCCTTCAAATTAAATCCATACGTTGAATCAGCTTTTCTGACAGATACCCACATATACCAGAAATTCTTGCATATCATTGGATTCATTTTTTGATATCCCAAATGTTTTGGATGGAAGATGTGCTCATTTCGAAACATATGGCATCGTCGACCTGGCCATTTAAGTATTAGTGGTATAAATAGACTACGAGATGGTATGGCAGGGGCATTTGTTTTAAAGACTAATAGCTTAACCACAATCAGCTCGGCCGTGCTGAACTTGGCATATTAAAAAGAAACAATGGACTCTTATGAGACAATCTAAAATATCATCTCAATTCTCAAGCTTTGTGTTCGCTTAAGATCGTAAATATCGTATGCTCGAGCTGAACACCCGAATAATTCTATTTTGTCGTTCTTTGACATATGACAATTGTCATGTCATCTTAGTATATAAAACCTATAGAACTAGGGCTACAGGTTACAGGCTACCTAGTGGCTACAGCGACAGTTTCGTTTTACAAGCAAGGAAGTGAGTGTTTAGGATGACAGGATTCTGTCCATTGGCCTTAGGGTTTTCTTAGTGACCCAATTGCTGTTGGGTTTTTGACTAGAATTATCCTTAGTCTCGCTGACTTGTTAGTATATTCTATTTTGTCACAGATATTCCTCCAGGAGCTGCGCTTGGTTCGGTGAGTTTCTGCTTTAAATCTTCTGTGACTTGATTTTACTTGAAGGAGTCCCACTCACAGTCTAGTCTAGTGGGCTTGGAAACATTGTAAAAAGTCTTCTTGTTTTTTTTACTATGCTACTTAGATCTATGGTCCACCAAGGTCGTTTACTGCGCATTCTCGTTCTTTAAGTAAGCGAATATGTGTTAAAATCAGCGATAAACATATTTATTAATTATAAATGTCAAAAATAGTACTAAAATTCTCCGTATGATGTACGAACGAAGACAATTTTTAACAACTTACAAAAATACTTTTATTTTTTATTATTTATTAGATTAATTTTGTTATCCTTTATATCACATAAGATATACAAAGTTAGTTTGGCGAAAAACAGAAATGTTCATTTTACTACAGCTAACTTCAAGTTTCTCAGCTTTCTTATTTTAATCGTGTACACTCTTGGCAAGAAATGAGGAATATTAATAATAATTGTTTCAGCTCTCTGTTTAACTTTTAAAAGTGCGCTAAAATATTTTAAGTCAGCAAAAGTATTAAAATACTTAAAAACAGATCTAGTTTCTCATATTTTACGAAAAAAAATACAGTTTCTTAATGCCGATTTTCTCTATTGTAATCGTGTAAAGTTTTGAAACACAACTTGCCTACCTTCCCGCTGTTAGATATTTGTAAAAACTTTTGTATTGTATTTTTGAGATTCGAGTAAATTTTCTTCAAGGCATTGTTTTTGTTACCAAAAATATGTTTATAAACTCCTTTGATACACTATATATGCCATTTTTTGCTAACTTTGTTGTCCTTGCTTTCAAAAGACCATTATTTGTACAAATCTGCAATCTTTTATTTTTGATTCAAAATTAAAAAGTGTCCCAAAGTAATACAAATAAAAAAAAACTCCATAACATACGTTAGCATATACTCTTGATTTTTCATTTTAATGTTAAAATTAATTTGTTGACGACTTATTTTTTGTCGTGTCCGCTTATTATCAATTGTTTTTGAAATAATTGAAAGCCTAATGCCTTATTTTCAATTAGTCAATTATACACACCTGCCATTTTGCTCTATTATCTTTCAAAAAGATGAAGCAGTCTTATTATAGTCTTATAGTAGCTTGGAGCCTTGCGTTTATTGAGAATAGTTAAAATATTACTCATTCCGCAATATTCTATTTTAAAATAATTTAAAAAACGGTTGTTTTTTTTAGAATTTGATCAACATTGTGTAGTTATTAACTACTTTTTATTTTTACTTAGCACAAATACATCAATTTTTCTTAATTTTTTCTCATAATATAATACAGCATAAGTTTTTTTGCATACAAATTTCAATATAAAGTTTTATTTCAAGTTAAATAATGATTTTTTAATAGTAACAGTCATGGTACATTTTAAGAAAACCGTACCAGTACGTCTTCAACTAAGAAAAGAAAAATGCTTAAAGAAAAGAATAAAGAAAATGTGTAAGGACAACATCTGTAAGAAATTCTTATATACCTATATATTTACATTCAATATTTGTATTTTGTTGTTTAAATAACACGATTATAATTTTAGTGTTTTTGTTTTGTTTGTCTAAGTTTAGAATAATGCATTTACTTCACACAAGAATTAAAATGATTTAATTCGCAGATCAAATATATTGCCATAGAAGCTAAAAGCTTTATTTTGTTACTATCCAACTCTATCAAGTATTTGCTTTTTGTTTTACGTTTTGAACATTTTTTACTTAGAATTTAGAATTTCATTTTTTTGGAATATTCTCAAATTTTGTATAAATTAAATATGACTATAAAATTTGGCTATTTGGCACTTAATACATACATATTACACATCTATTGTATACAATATATTCTATTATATTTGCTTATTTAGTTTTGTTTAGATTTGTGCCTCATAAATTAATTTAAGTACTCTTTTTAAATATAGACACATTGCTCTGTGAATTAACTCATATTGCTCAGAATTTTGCACCATTCCACCACGTTGTAATCTTAAATTACAAACAATACCAAGAATATCAACATGAATACTTGGACTTTTTCTAATTGGTGCATCCGTTGTCAACGGACCCGATTCGCAATGCATGTTATTTTTAGATTGCGCTTTAGAAAAAGAACAAGACGAATTCGAATTAGAATAAGAAGATATTTTATCTTTTGCATTAAAAATACATTGAATTCTATTTTTATCAGCATTAGATTCAGCAGGACTTTGAATATTCTTAGTTAAATTTGAATTGATATTTCTTAAATTATCACTACTACTATTATTACTATAAGGAAACGATTGACTAGAAAAACTTTGGAGATTGTCTGCATAACTCATGCTGCTTTGTATATTATTTGAATTATTACAACTAGCAATAGCAGCTGTTGTTGTTGTTGGACTTGTTCTTTGTTGTTCATCATGTTGATAAGCGTTAATTGATTTTAAAGGAAATGATGCTCTGATTTGGCAAATCGCATTTAAAATGGCAGCCATACAACCTGTACGTCCAATACCAGCCGAACAGTGTATAACTGGCAATGGTTGATCATTTAAATTATCTGAAACAAAAATTGTTAAATTAATAAGAATAAATTCATAAAATACAAATAACCAAGAGAAAAAAACGCTCATTTTTATTTGTTTGTCCGAAACACAGCAACAGGTAGTGCATTTGTAATATTATATGTTTTTCTAACCTAGGAAGCCTTTGGGCTGCTGTTTTGACTTCCCGATATTGGAAGTTTAAGATTTCACGAGAATATGAATCAAAAAATTCCAGCACCAACACTCAGCTGCTGGGAGAAGGGCGTTAGCGATCGACTTCGGAATGTCGAAACATCTACTTGCACCATTGACTTGGTGGTGTTGTTGCTCCTATTATTTGTGTGACACCTCTATCGTCAACGCCTGCGGCAGCTATGACCGCTGAGATGGGGGCAGATGTCGCCGATCATGGTACAGCAGCAATTGAGGACAAAAAGATGCATGTTTTAGTTCACAATCCACAAAAATTGTATTCTTATT
This sequence comes from Eupeodes latifasciatus, assembly GCA_920104205.1. Classification (NCBI taxonomy): domain Eukaryota; kingdom Metazoa; phylum Arthropoda; class Insecta; order Diptera; family Syrphidae; genus Eupeodes; species Eupeodes latifasciatus. Next base: position 20,208,552 of record OV049927.1, read on the forward strand.
CTTCCAACAAAAATGTACACACAATGTCCAGCGTCTGTGATTAAAAACATTGATATTATTTTGATAGGGAATATGATATAAAAAAGTTACTTGTAAACAGCGGCCTTGATTTGAGCAATGCTTTGCCTTCCGGATTCCTCGAGGGAAGTTGCTTCCTGCATTATGCTATTTAATTGGCAGCATCTAAATGAAAACAAAGACTATACAAAAAATCAATAATTGTTACACCTGCAATTTGACTTACTTTATCGTTTATTCATTGAAATGGACTTGAATCGCTTCATTATAAAGGTTTTTGCTCTGAAAAATATCAAATTATATTAAATATCTAAACAATTAACAAAAACTTACTCCTAAAATCCGAAACCCATTGTTTTGATGTTTTGTTTTGCAAAATTGATTGCCATTTTTGACAGGTCATAAAAATTCCATAAGTTTATTTTTAGCCCAATCCCGAATCCCCATTTTTTTTTTTTTTTTACCACTCACATGTATTCACCGATAGCGAATTTGAGAGAGTTCACCTCGAATTTGAGAGAGTTCACCTCGAATAAAATTTGAGGGTGTTTCAGGTAGGACGGGTACCGGTCGGGACTCTAGATAATATATTTCCTCTATGGATTTTAGCAAGAGGGAGTACCCTTGAAAAGATTTTTAGCTTTATTCAATCGAAAAAAATAATAAATCAGAAATCCTGAAATAGCATATTTGATACTCGTCGACATCTGCTTGCAACCTAATGTAGACACAGACATATTAGCTGCGTTCAATCTCTTGTTGCATATGCTATCATGGGTACGTGGATATTGAGATATTTTATTGAACGAGTTGTATACCTAAATTGAGATAGCTTTCAAAATATCAAAACAACTTTTAGCTGTTCAGAGGTCCAAAACTATTGTACAACTAAGATTTCAACGTATAATTTGAATAATTCACGCTACTTTTACCAAAAAAAGATACAAATTTAAAATCAATTTTATGTTTCCTTCAAATTAAATCCATACGTTGAATCAGCTGTTCTGACAGATACCCACATATACCAGAAATTCTTGCATATCATTGGATTAATTTTTTGACATCCCAAATGTTTTGGATGGAAGATGTGCTCATTTCGAAACATATGGCATCGTCGACCTGGCCATTTAAGTTTTAGTGGTATAAATAGACTACGAGATGGTATGGCAGGGGCATTTGTTTTAAAGACTAATAGCTTATCCACAATCAGCTCGGCCGTGCTGAACTTGGCATATTAAAAAGAAACAATGGACTCTTATGAGACAATCTAAAATATCATCTCAATTCTCAAGCTTTGTGTTCGCTTAAGATCGTAAATATCGTATGCTCGAGCTGAACACCCGAATAATTCTATTTTCTATTTTGTCGTTCTTTGACATATGACAATTGTCATGTCATCTTAGTATATAAAACCTATAGAACTAGGGCTACAGGTTACAGGCTACCTAGTGGCTACAGCGACAGTTTCGTTTTACAAGCAAGGAAGTGAGGGTTTAGGATGACAGGATTCTGTCCATTGGCCTTAGGGTTTTCTTAGTGACCCAATTGCTGTTGGGTTTTTGACTAGAATTATCCTTAGTCTCGCTGACTTGTTAGTATATTCTATTTTGTCGCAGATATTCCTCCAGTAGCTGCGCTTGGTTCGGTGAGTTTCTGCTTTAAATCTTCTGTGACTTGATTTTACTTGAAGGAGTCCCACTCACAGTCTAGTCTAGTGGGCTTGGAAACATTGTAAAAAGTCTTCTTGTTTTTTTTACTATGCTACTTAGATCGTTGGTCCACCAAGGTCGTTTACTGTGCATTCTCGTTCTTTAAGTAAGCGAATATGTGTTAAAATCAGCGATAAACAAATTTATTAATTATAAATGTCAAAAATAGTACTAAAATTCTCCGCATGATGTACGAACGAAGACAATTTTTAACAACTTACAAAAATACTTTTATTTTTTATTATTTATTAGATTAATTTTGTTATCCTTTATATCACACAAGATATACAAAGTTAGTTTTGCGAAAAACAGAAATGTTCTTTTTACTACAGCTAACTTCAAGTTTCTCAGCTTTCTTATTTTAATCGTGTACACTCTTTTGCAAGAAATGAGGAATATTAATAATAATTGTTTCAGCTCTCAGTTTAACTTTTAAAAGTGCGCTAAAATATTTAAAGTCAGCAAAAGTATTAAAATACTTAGTGACCTTGCCTCCACAGTTGCACAGCCTAATTTATGTATTAAGTTTTCATTCAATTGGAATCAATGCATAGGCTAGTTTGTGCTTCAGCAGATTATTTGAATTAAATTTACTGTTTTGCATCACAGGGTCGGATCGGTCTCGTCACTGCTAAGGCATAACACTAGCAGTGAAGGGTATGGATAATTATTCTGTGTGTCAATTTAGTGAATTTTATTCTCAATTTTATCTGTATTGGTTTTAGACATTTTTTTTATTTTGCAATGACTGGACAATTCAGAGTAGATTATTGTAATATTCGTGGGCTAAGGGCGAATTTTTTGTTGGCATACCGCCATACTGTTTCATACAGGCCAGCTATTTTGGCACTAAGTGAAACCCAAGTAGGTGAGGATTCCGATCCTAGACAGAGTATCAACTTCTCGTGAATTTGATGCTTTGTCTGATTCCATCCAAAGAATTGTTTCGTCCTATCCTCGTACTGAAATCGTTGTTACGGGCGATTTCAATGTATACAATTCTTCATGGCTTCAACATTCAGGCCAGACAACACCCGATGGAGTGTATGCAGAAATCTTCGCTGAGTTGAACCACCTAACTCAGCTGGTCAACAAGCCCACCCGAATATCGGACGTTGAAGGTCGAGCAGAAAACACTCTTGACTTGTTTCTTACCTCTGACCCTAATAAGTACACTGTTAGTGTTCTATCTCATCTAGGCACATCTGACCATTGTGTTATATCAGCAAACTTCTCGTGTAAAAACTGTTCAGTTAAAGAAAGAGCTCCTAAGAGAACCCTTTGGCAATACGAGAAAGCCAACTGGGACGGTCTCAATAATTGCTTCCTCGATAGTGACGTTGACGCCAGCGCTGATATGATCACAAGTTTAATTCTCCTGGGAATGAGAACTTTTATACCGAACAGGGTTAAAAGTATCAGACCTAAGGAAAACGCATGGTTTGATGCGAGCTGTAAAGAGGTTATTAGGGCTAAAGAGGTAAGTTTCCGTTGCTATAAAGCCAACCCTACTGAGGAAAGCCGGAAAAAGTTCAAACAAGCCAGGAAGGCCTGTAACGCCCATATTCGCCGGACCAAATTTTTACATGACCAAAAATTACGGCAAAAAATACTGCAATGTCCCAAAGGCAGTAAAAATTTTTGGTCATTTGTGAAAAACATGAGGAATTCTTCCTCTTCATCGGTTCCTACGCTCGTTGTCAATGACACTCCTTTTATTAGCTCTTTAGAGAAAGCTAATCTCTTTGCTAGGCAGTTCGCCGCCAATTCTACGCTGCCAGTGAGTGTTATGGCTCCGCCTGTACTTGAGCGAGTTAGTGATTCTATGGGACCAATCTTTTTTCGCACTCGTACTGTGGCAAGAGTCCTTAGAGATCTAAACACACATAAATCCGCTGGTCCGGATGGTATCCCCGCTATTGTTCTGAAGAGGTGTTCTTCAACGCTGGCAAAACCACTGCGTAAGCTTTTTCATCTGTCCTACTCCTCAGGTCTCGTTCCGAGAGGATGGAAAACTGCATTTGTCCAGCCCATCCCCAAAAAAGGCGAATCTTCCTCACCCTCTAATTACCGACCGATTGCACTTACGTGCCTTCTTTCCAAGGTCATGGAAACGCTGATTAATTATCAGCTCAAGAAATATCTTGAAAATCGAAAGCTTCTTAATGACCGGCAGTACGGCTTTCGAAGCAATAGGTCCACTGGTGATCTCATGGTTCATCTCACCGAACAGTGGAGCAAATCTTTACATCGCTTTGGAGAAAGTAAGATTATTGCACTTGATATTTCAAAAGCATTTGATAGGGTTTGGCACCAGGCTCTCTTATCGAAAATGCGTGCTTTCGGTTTGCATGAATCCCTGCTTCATTGGATTAGTAATTACCTTTCGGATCGTTCAATACAAGTATCGGGTGATTTTTTTGAGGTTAGGATTTTCATGCATTAGTATTTGACAGATCACGCGGGATTTCAGACATGGTGTCAAAGAGAAAGATGCTCAGTATGCTTTGACATTTCATCATGAATAGACTTACTAACGAGCAACGCTTGCAAATCATTGAATTTTATTACCAAAATCAGTGTTCGGTTCGAAATGTGTTTCGCGCTTTACGCAAATTTTATGCGTTTTTTTTTTTTAAAAGTTCTCAAGCTCTTAAAAAATCACCCATTATGTATTTATTGTCCTCCATTGAAAAGAGGACATTGTTTAATATAATGGGTGATTTTTTAAGAGCTTGAGAACTTTTTTTTAAAAAAAAACGCATAAAATTTGCGTAAAGCGCGAAACACATTTCGAACCGAACACTGATTTTGGTAATGAAATTCAATGATTTGCAAGCGCTGCTCGTTAGTAAGTCTATTCATGATGAAATGTCAAAGCATACTGAGCATCTTTCTCTTTGACACCATGTCTGAAATCCCGCGTGATCTGTCAAATACTAATGCATGAAAATCCTAACCTCAAAAAAATCACCCGATAGTATTGGATGGATTCAAGTCTGAAAACCATAAAATAATTGCTGGTGTACCCCAGGGCTCTGTTCTATCTCCAACACTCTTTCTCATTTTTATTAATGATCTCCTGTCTGTAACATCTAATCCAATACATTGTTTCGCTGACGATAGTACTCTTAGCTTTTCATATTCGTTTTCAGACTCACATCCCTGTTCTTCGGATGTGGAACTGCAACTACAAAATAGGATAAGCTCATTAAATTCCGACCTAAACAGCATTGTTCAATGGGGATTAAAAAACCGCGTGGAATTTAATGCTTCGAAAACGCAATGCTGTCTTGTATCGTTAAAGCGAGATATACCCCCATTGCCATTATCCATGGATGGCACTTGCATCAATGAGACTGAACACCTCGATATTCTCGGTATGTGTGTCACCAACCACCTCTTGTGGAATGATCACATACGCGATGTCGCCAAAAATGCCGCAAGGTGTTTGGGTTTCCTTAGGCGATGCAAGAAATATTTCACCCCTTCTGATCTGGCTGTTATCTACAAAACTTACATACGTCCAAAGCTTGAGTATAACTCCCATCTCTGGGCTGGTGCTCCTGCAATTTACTTAAGCCTCTTGGATAGTATTGAACGTAGAGCATTTAAATTGATAAATGATAATATCATCATAAGTTCATTTACTTCGCTTGAACATCGTCGTAAGGTCTCTTGTCTGACCCTTTTTTACCGTTATTTTAACGGCTTATGCTCTAGTGAAATAGCCAGTTGCATTCCTCCCCTTAAACAGTTCAACCGTAATACTCGCGCTTCTAGGAATGCTCATCAGTATACCCTCGAGCCCAACTTCGGCCGTACTGCCAAATACAGAGATTCGTTCTTTAGCCGTACTACGCGAATGTGGAATGCCTTACCACACTCTGTCTTTCCTAGTCATTGCAACGTTCAGGAATTCAAAACCAATGTGCACCGACATCTCCTTTTAAACCCTCTCTCCTCTTCCTAGTGCTCACACTGTGCCTCTGCATAATAAGGGTAGTAATATCCCCTTGAGTGTGTGCTTATTATAAAAAAAAAAAAAAAAAACTTAAAAACAGATCTAGTTTCTCATATTTTACGAAAAAAAAATACAGTTTCTTAATGCCGATTTTCTCTATTGTAATCGTGTAAAATTTTGAAACACAATTTGCCTACCTTCCCGCTGTTAGATATTTGTAAAAACTTTTGTATTGTATTTTCGAGATTCGAGTAAATTTTCTTCAAGGCATAGTTTTTGTTACCAAAGATATGTTTATAAACTCCTTTGATACACTATATACGCCATTTTTTGCTAACTTTGTTGTCCTTGCTTTCAAAAGACCATTATTTGTACAAATCTGCAATCTTTTATTTTTGATTCAGAATTAAAAAGTGCCCCAAAGTAATACAAATAAAAAAAACTCCATAACATACGTTCGCATATACTCTTGATTTTTCATTTTAATGTTAAAATTAATTTGTTTACGACTTATTTTTTGTTGTCGTGTCCGCTTATTATCAATTGTTTTTGAAATAATTGGAAGCCTAATGCCTTATTTTCAATTAGTCAATTATACACACCTGCCATTTTGCTCTATTATCTTTCAAAAAGATGAAGCAGTCTTATTATAGTCTTATAGTAGCTTGGAGCCTTGCGTTTATTGAGAATAGTTAAAATATTACTCATTCCGCAATATTCTATTTTAAAATAATTTAAAAAACGGTTGTTTTTTTTAGAATTTGATCAACATTGTGTAGTTACTACTTTTTATTTTTACTTAGCACAAATACATCAATTTTTCTTAATTTTTTCTCATAATATAATACAGCATAGGTTTTTTTGCATACAAATTTCAATATAAAGTTTTATTTCAAGTTAAATAATGATTTTTTAATAGTAACAGTCATGGTACATTTTAAGAAAATCGTACCAGTACGTCTTACACTAAAAAAGAAAAATGCTTAAAGAAAAGAACAAAGAAAATGTGTAAGGACAACATTTGTAAGAAATTCTTATATATATTTACATTCAATATTTGTATTTTGTTGTTTAAATAACACGATTATAATTTTAGTGTTTTTGTTTTGTTTGTCTAAGTTTAGAATATATGCATTTACTTCACACAAGAATTATAATGATTTAATTCGCAGATCAAATATATTGCCATAGAAGCTAAAAGCTTTATTTTGTTACTATCCAACTCTATCAAGTATTTGCTTTTTGTTTTACGTTTTGAACATTTTTCACTTAGAATTTAGAATTTCATTTTTTTTTTGGAATATTCTCAAATTTTGTATAAATTAAATATGACTATAAAATTTGGCTATTTGGCACTTAATACATACATATTACATATCTATTGTATACAATATATTCTATTATATTTGCTTATTTAGTTTTGTTTAGATTCGTGCCTCTTAATTAATTTAAGTACTCTTTTCAAACATAGACACATTGCTCTGTGAATTAACTCATATTGCTCAGAATTTTGCACCATTCCACCACGTTGTAATCTTAAATTACAAACAATACCAAGAATATCAACATGAATACTTGGACTTTTTCTAATTGGTGCATCCGTTGTCAACGGACCCGATTCGCAATGCATGTTATTTTTAGATTGCGCTTTAGAAAAAGAACAAGACGAATTCGAATTAGAATAAGAAGATATTTCATCTTTTGCATTAAAAATACATTGAATTTTATTTTTATCAGCATTAGATTCAGCAGGACTTTGAATATTCTTAGTTAAATTTGAATTGATATTTCTTAAATTATCACTACTACTATTATTACTATAAGGAAACGATTGATTAGAAAAACTTTGGAGATTGTCTGCATAACTCATGCTGCTTTGTATATTATTTGAATTATTACAACTAGCAATAGCAGCTGTTGTTGTTGTTGGACTTCTTCTTTGTTGTTCATCATGTTGATCATAGAGGAAATATATTATCTAGAGTCCCGACTGGTACCCGTCCTACCTGAAACACCCTCAAACTTTATTCGAGGTGAACTCTCTCAAATTCGAGGTGAACTCTCTCAAATTCGCTATTGGTGAATATATGTGAGTAAGAAAAAAAAACAAAATGAAGGATTGGGCTAAAATAGAAACTTATGGAATTTTTGTGACCTGTCAAAAATGACAATCAATTTTGCAAAACAAAACAATGGATTTCGGATTTGAAGAGTAAGTTTTTGTTAATTGCTTTGATATTTAATATAATTTGATATTTTTCAGACCAAAAACCTTTACAATGAAAAGAGTAAATACAAGTTCACTTCATTGAATAAAAAGTAAGTCAAATTACAGTGAAGGAGGTGTAACAATGATCGATATTTTGTATAGCCTGTGTTTTCATTTTAGATGATGCCTATTACATACCATAAGGCAAAAAGCAACTTCCCTCAAGAAATCTGGAAGACGAAGCAAACAAGGCGCTGATTTACAGGTAAGTTTTTTTATATTATATTTCTCTTAACAAAATAATATCAACGTTTTTAACGACAGACGCTGGATATTGTGTGTTAATTTTTGTTGGAAGCGCAAGAACACTTTTCTAAACAATTTGTGTGGATTGTGGACTTAAAGGTGCATCTCTCTGTCCAGTACTCAATTGCTGCTGTATCATGTTTGGTGATATCTGCTTCCATCTCAGTAGCTGCTGCAGGCGTTGACGGTGGAGGTGTCACCATCTCTACCAAAAGTCAAATGCTTTCAATGGAACAAACTGCAGCAACACCACCAAGTCAATGATCCAAGTAGGCATTTTAACATTCAGTGTAGCTGACCGCTAACGCCCTTCTAGCAGCTGAGGTTTGGTGCTGGAACGACTCAACAGCAGTAACAGCAACTGCAGAGTAAGCAGGCAATTCAGGTTAGTTAATTAACTTGTGAGTGATCCAAACAAATATTTTAAATTATGATTCTTTAGGGCTTACAACATGCTCGACCTATTCATCAGCTGCCAGGAAATATAATGCAAGCCGCTAAAAAAACGACTTTTGCAGTGGCAACAAAAGCAACATCTTCTGGTTCCACAAAGTACAACAGCGAGCGGAGACCAGTTGTGTAAGTGCGAATCGAAACATTTATATCATGATCAACTCGCTTAACCTTCGTCTTTTAGGTCTAAATCCAGGCTTATAGTGCCAAATGTCTCACTATCTCGCTGCCAATAAAAGACTACGGGGACACTTAGGTGGCTGAAGCAGCGGCTACTTCTGCCGCTGAGGCTGACACATACGACATATGTAGAAGAGGTAGCTGAACCGAATGGCGGTTTAGAAGCAACTTTTTGGGACAATATAGAACCTCATAAATGACGGTAATCGGAAATCATTGGTAAGCTTTCTTAAAAAATAAATTGAATAAAAAACAATCTATCATCACTTTTGCATGTACTATTATAGAATTTTCTGTTGTTGTTGTTGTTATTTTGAGTAAAGCCTACTATTCAAAAAATTGTATTATTTTTATAAATTGTAATTTTGTGTTTCAAATCACGTAAAAATTGTTCGAATTATTCTAATATTTTTATTTAAATAATTTTACATTTTCTTTTTAATTTCTATATTTTTTTTTTTTTTTATCACTTATGAAATGTCAATTCAGTCAGACGGCAGTCAATGCCATGTCCTTATTCTTAGGAAATTATATTGTAAAATCTTATGATGTAAAAAAAAACAAATAAAGAATTTATCTATCTATCTATCTATCTATCTATCTATCTAGAATTTTCTGCAATTTTTGTAAACTTAAAGACTGACAAAATAGAAGCTGAATTCCATGAATTCATAATGCTTATTGTATCACCGAAGCTAAGTGCATTCTGCTTAGAAATAACTGGAATGGACACAGGAATGCACCCACAAACTGCCGTAATGATGTTCCAAGAGTTGCTGGTGAAAATGTTTGATTGGGATTTTGGAATTTGCCTCGTAAAAGAAAGTCAACGCAAACGACTTAAGAAGCCACACATTTTTAATCAATGTATTGACTTACGAGCCCTATTCCAGAAATAGTATAATTATAACACATCAATCATCATCATAACACATCACCATCATTGCTCATGATGGCAAGACTGCTTCAAAATATGTAAGTTTTACATATATGTACCATAAAACTTGAAAGCACTAATAGACGTGTTTTTTTCAGCAGGAAATCAAAACGAAGCTTGGATGTCGATTTTACTCTGCCGTTCACTTGATTCAACGATATGCTTAGAATCACATCCATGATTAGTCAAGATTCGTCGTGGCGTAGCTAGTTTTTAAATGAAGTTGTAATTTTTCAAAATTGTTTGTAATTTAGTATAATTTTTGTTTTTTAAATTGAATGCCATTATTTATAGATTATAGGTTTTTAAATGTATCTCAATTTTTAAATAATTAAAAAAAAATATTGAATGTACTTTTTTCCAAGAAAAACACTTCTTTTTGGTTTTACTAAACTTGATCTGCTCAGGTCAATTATTATTGATTAAGTAGATTTTATCTTGTTTTAATTGTAATATGTTAAGTACAACAAAATAGAAAAATAAAATGTTTGTAATCCTTATTCTTCTTATGTTTTGGTTCATCACGTCAACAGCATTAGTTAGAAATTCCAGTATCTTCATCTTGCATCAGAGTTAAAACAATACATATCTTAACCTACCTTTTAACTACAGCTTTAATCATTTTAGTATTTCACTTAATTTTCGTAAATTTTCATTAGTTATGAGAAGATTCATGCCTCCATTTGACTCTACCTGAATTTTTGAAAAATTTCAAACGGAATATTGAAGAAAAATAATGCAGATTTGGAAAATCACAAGTTTTTTTGAAAAAAATCTACTCCATGAATTTTGATAACCTCGAAAAGCATTATATGTATATTATGTCACTAATTATAAGGTTAAGTGCCGAATAGAATTTAAAAACGTAATATTATTAATTCCATTTTATTTTACAAAAAATAAAAATTATTAACACACCAAGGAATCTAAATGTTTGATGATTAAAATAATTCTTTATCACTAAAAAAGAATACAGTATTATAGCTAAGGACTTATAATAAATGTTAAATTAAATGTCCATAAGGATCTAAATCATCGTAGATTTGTATTGATCTTCGGGCAAAGCGCTCTGGAGGTGGAATTAGACCGATTGGTTCATGATAATTATGATGTCTTGGATATTTTGGAACAACCTTTAAATGAATATTAATCAATTAAAATTAATTTTGGATTTTGAATAAACTTACTTCTGATGGTGTAGCTCTGTCCTTCGTACAGTAGTTGCCTTTCTCAAAATCGTCTGGCGAAAGCCATTGGAAGTTTCAGCATTTTCCTTCTTTTTTTTATCCTGTTCCTCTTCTCTTTAATTTTTTTTACTTCTTAATAAACTCATCTCAAGTCTTCGTGGCTCATGTTAATAGTACAGCCTTTGCTATGATCATCTAGGCTTCAACCATTACTGTTCACATTAGAGTTCCTTTAAATTCGTTATTTTCGTCTGGCAGGTAAAATATATTAATTGCGATATACTGCGTCCTGCATCTGAGCACCACTCCTTTCACTGCTCTATGTAGATGAAGCAGGTTTGCTGGGCGACTTGTTCTGTTTGGGGTTTCAAGCTTCTTCAACTTTATCGCTCGATAATGAAGACGAAGGCGACGAGGAACCTGGCTATCTGTGAAGCAGTGCATTATTCTGATGTTTGTTTTTAAAATGGAATATAATTTGATGCCAAAGTATCTTACATCTAACTTACAATATGTACAAGATGCCCAGCCTTATTCTTTGAGAAATAATTGTAACTTTAGATTCAAAATGTATAGACTCCAGAACAAAAAATATGATATTTCATAAAGGTTTAAAAATGTTTAATGAACTTCCAAGTAACATCAAAATTGAAACGAATTTAAAAAGATATAAAAATGAGTTAATTAAGCACATTCGTAGAGCTGTAACTTTATAATGTGTATATGTATGTAAACAGGCAATATATTTAAATTATTTATTCTTAAAAATAAGTTATTATTATGTAATTGTAAATAGTAAAAACATACTAAATAAATTTATACTACTACTACTACTAAGAACATGAATGCCATTGAAAATAACTTCGGAGAAGTTTTGAGTTCGCTTTTGATTGATATAGAACCCTCCAGCTGTGATGATTCTCATCGCATCAGCTGAAAGAAGATTTTTAATTTTAAAATAAATTACCTCGAGCAAAAACATAACACTTTTCACTTACTCTCTGTTGTAAAACATTTAGCTTTTAGTGCCAGATCAAGAATGGATATTCCAGGCTCTGGAAAAATCTCAACGACGGAAGCTCCAGAAAAAATCTATCGGATTTCGTTGTAATTCAGTTCACCTAGTCCTTCGACATTGCCCTTATAGAGCACCTCTTTGACTTTTTCGGCTTGTTTTAGACCCGCCTCTGGAATGAGAAAAACTTAAATAGCTAAAAGAAGTGATTATTTGTTTATTAAAAATCACCTCTATGGACTAGAAGCTTCACATCTTCAGCTAGAATCGTTTGTGCTTTTCTCTTCTCTGGTGATTTTTTGTGTTCTTCCATGGGAAATGCAATTTCTTTCAGTGGGATAAAAGTGAACAACTTGAGAAGCTTCTCGACTTCATAATCTGGCATTTTCAAAAAGAACTGATAAAGAGAAAATGGCGACGTTTTTTCTTCCTCCAGCCAAATACCATTGCCCAGGGCCGGACAAAGCATATGTGCAAGATGTGCAAATGCACAGGGCGCAGAATTCTGGGGGCGCATTACCAGGAGCAAGAAAATGTAATCTGATCTTGCAAACAAGTATGTACTACTATTTGCCATTCTTTAACCACAAACATTCTTAAAATAATCTCAAAAAAACATCCATCACAACTGTCCTAAGTTATCTCTTGCGCACTAACTAACATCACTTTCATTGTTGCATTCAATGAAAATTTAACTCAAAATATCGCAGAACTAAAAATCCTACCTATGTACCTCACTTCCAAATATTTCACCCTGTTCGTACAAGAGAAAAAAAGAAAAAATCTCAACACAAAAAAGTTCCATGCCACCTCATATGTGCAAGATATATTTTATGCACACCGAGTCCCAAAATTAACATAGAGAGTATGACAAACCAAAATACTTATTCATATTGAATCGTATGGGCTAGTACGTGCAGGTTTTGTATCACGCACGTACCTGAATGTGAGTTCTCATCTACAAAGAAAACAACAAAAAAATGTCTCCGAAAGAAGAGAGCAGGTAGGTTGCTGTGCTACTTTCTACTACAAATACTAATCAAAGACACTCCATATATTTTTGTTGTTGTTTTTTTTTTTAGATGAGAACTCACATTCAGGTACGTGCGTGATACAAAACCTGCACGTACTAGCCCATACGATTCAATATGAATAAGTATTTTGCTTTGTCATACTCTCTATGTTAATTTTGGGACTCGGTGTGCATAAAATATATCTTGCACATATGAGATGGCATGAAAATTTTTGTATTAAGATTTGTTCTTTTTTTCTCTTGCATGAAACTTTTTTGTGTTGAGATTTTTTCTCTTGTACGAACAGGGTGAAATATTTGGAAATGAGGTAGGTAGGTGTCTTTGCTACAAATGGTCAATTGATGGACAATTTTTTTTTTTTGCACACTGATTATCGAAACTAACATGGGAGATATTTAAAAAAAAAACTTATTTATACGGAATCATATGGGTCAGAGCGTGCAGGTTTTCTTATTGCACACTGTGTAAGAGTTAAGTGCCTGATTTGATTACAGATGAAATTTTTAATAGAATGGAAAAGGAGCATAGAGCTTAAAAATTAAAGAGGGATGATTCTATGTGGAGTCGAATTCTTCTTGCGCAGGCAGTTTGTTTTTTTTTTTTGTGAAAGTTAATGACTGTTGTAACGGCTACTTTTAATGTATATCTAGTCTGGTACAGAATGCAGATTGTTGCAATTGTTTTTTCGCTTTGTTGTTAATTAATATTAAATACATATGTAGCTATCAGTTTTTAATAGATGTGACGTATTTTGTGACAAGACCGTAATGTGACTGACTCAGTTGATTTTAGACAAGCTTGAATTACATGAAATTGTAATAAGTATCTAACTGTCAAAGCCAAAGTTATGATAATGGTTCGAATAGGCTTCGTCTTGTTGAGTGGACGTAATTTTATAAAACTAAGAGACTGTGTCTAAGAAACAACTAATGTGCTTTACAAAAATAAACTAAATTAATATAAAATAAAAACTGTGTAGCCTGACCAATTCTAAGTCGGCAAATTAATAACAAGCTATTGAAATAACTATGTATAGTATTGGTACATAGAATTAACAATCATACCTAAGTGTAAAAAAAAATCTCAATAAAGTACATCCATACATACATACATAATGGTTCGAATATAAAAGGAAAAGAAGCGAGTGTTCAGAATCGAATTCGAACCCTGGAACCAAGATCATTTCATGTTGCCCGCATTCCTTAAATTTAGTGGTTAATGATGCTGCTCGGTGCTTATTTTATGCAGTTAAATTTTTCGATATAATTCAATGTTTGTATAACTTTTTTTAAAGTTCCACAACGAGGTGGGATATTTATAAGAAAAAAATTCCAAGTCATACTTTGAAACCCCCTTCTGAGACAAGATGAGAGAGCAGGTTAGATGCATTGAGGCCTTTAAAAACAAATTAAGAAGAAATATATGAAGCTCTTTTAGAATTAAGAAATCTAGAGGCAAAAAACATTGCAGGATCGTTAGGAAATAAAACTTTTGATTTTACATTTATTTGCTGCCTGCTAATTTGGTTTGATATTTTAGAAAATTATAAATTAAACTAGTAAATATTTGCAAAGTCCGTCCGTTAATCTGTCAACTGGCATAACGGTTTTAGAAAATACAAAAAACAGTTTGATTTTCATGCGTACCGATGAAAAATTTAATGAGTAGGTATTTTCAATTAACCGAGCGTATTGCTAGTTCCCTAGAAATACCAAATATATTTCCTGTAGCTTCATCATTGCGATCTCAACGGAGAAAAATACTTTATACTGATGAATGTCCTGAAACTATATTAGACCCGAAACAAAGATTTAAAGTTGAACATAAAGTAATTTTAAAGATTTAGATGGAGAAGAATTGTTTCAAGAGTTAACCGTAATATCCCAGCTTGTTACACCACAAAGCTCAAGTTTAGATGTGTTAAATTTTATTTTTAGTTCAAACCTTGAAGATTTTGCCCCGAATTAAGTAATTGCTCTCCAAATTCTTAATACAATCCCGGTCACGAGTCACGGTAGCTTCAGGAGAACGTAGTTTTTCTAAACTTAAAATTATTAAAAATTATCTTAGGACAACCATGACTCAAGAGAGATTGGTAGGTTTATCTATAATGTCCATTGAAAAGAAATTATTAAATTCTTTAGACTTTGATGATCTCATTTCTGAATTTGCAAAATGTAAGGCCAGAAAAGTAAGTTTCCAAGTTTAAAAGTTTCCCCTCTGCTTATTTCTTCGCTGCGTTTTAGTTTAATGGTTTAGGCCTCCTGGGGATACCTCAATAAAAAAAAAACGCATTGAAAGTCTACCTCCTGGGTAATCTGGGAAAGGCTTATGCTTGTGTATCAGTTTATGTGTAAAAAAAATATAAAAAAAGGGGCGCTTTCTACAAATCTTGCACAGGCAAGTTTGGCTGGGGCCGGCGCTGCCATTGCCAGCAGATTTTCCGAACGTGTCTCCTTCGTTGGTAACAAGTGGCAGTGTCATTCCAAATACTGATTTCTTTTTTTCTACTCTGCTGATGAGTTCGTGGCCAGTCATTAAGTTGCCCATTTGGTCACTGCCTCCCATTTGGAAACGACAATCGTATTTCTGAAGCAAATGCAACCAGTCATAAGCTTGGAAAATTTGATATGTGAATTCGGTAAAGCTCATTCCAGCTGCACTCTCAAGCAGGGCCGGCCCAAGCCAAACTTGCGCCCTGTGCAAGATTTGTAGAAAGCGCCCCTTTTTTATATTTTTTTTACACATAAACTGATACACAAGCATAAGCCTTTCCCAGATTACCCAGGAGGTAGACTTTCAATGCGTTTTTTTTTTATTGAGGTATCCCCAGGAGGCCTAAACCATTAAACTAAAACGCAGCGAAGAAATAAGCAGAGGGGAAACTTTTAAACTTGGAAACTTACTTTTCTGGCCTTACATTTTGCAAATTCAGAAATGAGATCATCAAAGTCTAAAGAATTTAATAATTTCTTTTCAATGGACATTATAGATAAACCTACCAATCTCTCTTGAGTCATGGTTGTCCTAAGATAATTTTTAATAATTTTAAGTTTAGAAAAACTACGTTCTCCTGAAGCTACCGTGACCGGGATTGTATTAAGGATTTGGAGAGCAGTTACTAAATTCGGAGCAAAATCTTCAAGGTTTGAACTAAAAATAAAATTTAACATATCTAAACTTGAGCTTTGTGGCGTAACAAGCTGGGATATTACGGTTAACTCTTGAAACAATTCTTCTCCATCTAAATATTTAAAACTACTTTATGTTAAAACATTCTGCAAATTAAGGCATGAAGCACGTACATTTTTATTTTTTAAACATTCGCTTATGTTACTCAAAAATGTAAAATTGATACTATACGTATCAAACCTTTCAAGTATTTGAAAAAAAAATTCAACTTTGAATCTTTGTTTCGGCTAATATAGTTTCAGGACATTCATCAGCATAAAGTATTTTTCTCCGTTGAGATCGCAATGATGAAGCTACAAGAAACATATTTGGTATTTCTAGGGAACTAGCAATACGCTCGGTTAATTGAACATACCTACTCATTAAATTTTTCATCGGAACGCATTAAAATCAAACTGTTTTTTGTATTTTCTAAAACTGTTATGCCAGTTGACAGATTAACGGACGAACTTTGCAAATATTTACTAGTTTAATTTATATTTTCTAAAATATCAAACCAAATTAGCAGGCAGCAAATAAATGTAAAATCAAAAATTTTATTTCCTAACGATTCTGCAATGTTTTTTGCCTCTAGATTTCTTAATTCTATAGGGCTTCATATATTTCTTGAATTGAAAAAAAGTTAAACAAACATTGAATTGTATCGAAAATTTTAACTGCATAAAATGAGAACCGAGCAGCATCATTAACCACTAAATTTAAGGAATGCGGGCAACATGGAACCAAAAATGCTCTTGGTTCCAGGGTTCGAATTCGATTCTGAACACCCGCTTCTTTTCCTTTCATATTCATATTCGAACCATTATCATAACTTTGGCTTGTCTTGTCTTCAAAATACGTCACTTCTATTAAAAACTGGTAGCTATTTATTTAATATTAATTAACCAACAAAGCGAAAAAACAATTGAAACAATCTGCATTCTGCACCAGACTAGATATACATTAAAAGTAGCCGTTACAATAGTCATTAACTTTCAAACAAAAAAAAAACAAACTGCCTGCGCAAGAACAATTCGACTCCAAATAGAATCATCCCTCTTTAATTTTTAAGCTCTATGCTCCTTTTCCATTCTATTAAAAATTTCATCTCCTGTAATCAGGCACTTAACTCTTACACAGTGTGCAATAAGAAAACCTGCACGCTCTGATCCATATGATTCCGTATAAATAAGTTTTTTTTTAAATATCTCCCATGTTAGTTTCGATACTCAGTGTGCAAAAAAGAAAACTTGCACATCCATTCACCATTATTTGTAGCAAAGACACCTACCTACCTAATTTCCAAATATATCACCCTGTTCATACAAGAGAAAAAATCTCAACACAAAAAAGTTCCATGCCACCTCATATGTGCAAGATATATTTTATGCACACCGAGTCCCAAAATTAACATAGAAGTATGACGAAGCAAAATACTTATTCATATTGAATCGTATGGGCTAGAACGTGCAGGTTTTGTATCACGCACAGTACCCTGTATGTGAGACTCACATGAGACATTGTGAGTTCTCATCTACAAAGAAAACAACAAAAAAATGTCTCTGAAAAAAGAGAGCAGGTAGGTTTCTGTATTCTGTGCTACCTTCTACTACAAATCAAAGACACAGCAAACAGCATATATTTTTTTTGTTGTTTTCTTTGTAGATGAGAACTCACAATGTCTCATGTGAGTCTCACATACAGGGTACTGTGCGTGATACAAAACCTGCACGTTCTAGCCCATACGATTCAATATGAATAAGTATTTTGCTTCGTCATACTTCTATGTTAATTTTGGGACTCGGTGTGCATAAAATATATCTTGCACATATGAGGTGGCATGGAACTTTTTTGTGTTGAGATTTTTTCTTCTTTTCTCTTGCATGGAATTTTTTTGTGTTGAGATTTTTTTCTTTTTTTCTCTTGTACGAACAGGGTGAAATATTTGGAAATGAGGTAGGTAGAATTTTTAGTTCTGCGATATCTTGAGTTAAATTTTCATTGAATGCAACAATGAAAGTGATGTTAGTTAGTGCGCAAGAGATAACTTAGGACAGTTGTGATGGATGTTTTTTTGAGATTATTTTAAGAATGTTTGTGGTTAAAGAATGGCAAAAATGTAGTAGTACATATTTGTTTGCAAGATCAGATTACATTTTCTTGCTCCTGGCAGTGCGCCCCCAGAATTCTGCGCCCTGTGCATTTGCACATCTTGCACATATGCTTTGTCCGGCCCTGCTCTCAAGTCGCGACTGGACTGACGATATTGAGAGCATTGATCTCATTCGAAAGTGTCTTCCCATATTGGCAACAAAGTCCACTATATTCAGATTTTCGTACCATGATGCATTGTTGACGACTCTGAAAGAAAGATTATCAAAACGATTGAGTTTTTAAAGCGCATTAGGTTTCTATTATAGTTACCTAATAGTAGATAGGTCACTTTTGTTTTTACTAGTGTCCCAAAGTAGATCCTGATGATTCTTGAATATTCTATTAAGCTGTTTTTCTATAGCAATTAATTTGTCTCAATGACCGACGACCCTAGTTGGTTTCGTTCTGTTTCTGTTCTGAAGTCCCATTATTACCAGGAGATTGCCAACTTGTAGACTATCGGCAGTTGGATCAAAGCCGGCGGCGTAGATCGTTTGTTGTTTATTTGTGAAAAGTTTTGTCATTTCCGGACTACCGTTTTAAGAGGAACAGAATGTAATTCATTACGATTTCTTGTAGTTTTTATAAACATACAAAACAACATACAACTTACCCAGCGGTGTCTGGAAAGAAATCCTGAAAGAATCCTCTATCAGCTAGAGCCAATAAGTTACGTTGGGAAATACTTCTTCGGATATGATGAAGGCACGTTTTAGATCGATGAAATAGTTGACTTCGGATCATTTTGTATGAAATTATTTATAAAATATAGATGAAACAGTTAATCAGGAGTACTATTAACAACTTTGTTTTTATTAATTTTGGATTTTGTTTTGATTTTTTAAATCGCAGAAATTGTATTTTGTTTTCCTTTTAATTTTCGTTGTCAAAATACTCACCTTGCTGTTGATCTGTCAAAACTGGGAACAACTCAAATTGGGTCACGTTCGCATTGTAGTTCTAAGGTGCGCCTATACTTTCTGCATGATTTTTTCTGTTTTTAGCGAAACTTTTCATAAAAATCATAGAATTTGTTTGCCAAAAGCAGTCCAATATTATTTTTAGCAGTTTTCACTAAAAAGAAATTGCAAAATTCATTTTTCTTAAAATATTGCATTCATTTTTAAATTTTTGAATTCAACGGATCTCTTTTTTGAACGGCTGAGTTCACCTCGCATTGTTTTCCCCCTAATTGTGCAAACTGAACCCAAAAGCCCATAACAACTACTTAGAATCTGGATTTTCCCATAAGAAATGCACGGGACAACTAACACATGCTTATGCTAATGGGCAAAATTCTCTCAATTTAGTTTGTAGGCCGAAAGAGAGCAAACCCATTAAGTCGGGACTCTAGATAATATATTTCCTCTATGATGTTGATAAGCGTTAATTGATTTTAAAGGAAATGATGCTCTGATTTGGCAAATCGCATATTAAATGGCAGCCATACAACCTGTACGTCCAATACCAGCCGAACAGTGTATAACTGGCAATGGTTGATCATTTAAATTATCTGAAACAAAAATTGTTAAATTAATAAGAATAAATTCATAAAATACAAATAACCAAGAGAAAAAAAACGCTCATTTTCATTTTTTTGTCCGAAACACAGCAACAAGTAGTGCATTTGCAAGTTTAAGATTTCACGAGAATATGAATCAAAAAATTCCAGCACCAACACTCAGCTGCTGGGAGAAGGGCGTTAGCGATCGACTTCGGAATGTCGAAACATCTACTTGCACCATTGACTTGGTGGTGTTGTTGCTCCTATTATTTGTGTGACACCTCTATCGTCAACGCCTGCGGCAGCTATGACCGCTGAGATGGGGGCAGATGTCGCCGATCATGGTACAGCAGCAATTGAGGACAGAAAGATGCATGTTTTAGTTCACAATCCACAAAAATTGTATTCTTATTCTTCCAACAAAAATGTACACACAATGTCCAGCGTCTGTGATTAAAAACATTGATATTATTTTGATAGGGAATATGATATAAAAAACTTACTTGTAAACAGGGGCCTTGATTTCAGCAAAGCTTTGCCTTCCGGATTCCTTGAGGGAAGTTGCTTCCTGCATTATGCTATTTAATTGGCAGCATCTAAATGAAAACAAAGACTATACAAAAAATCAATAATTGTTACACCTGCAATTTAACTTACTTTATCGTTTATTCATTGAAATGGACTTGAATTGCTTCATTATAAAGGTTTTTGCTCTGAAAAATATCAAATTATATTAAATATCTAAACAATTAACAAAAACTTACTCCTAAAATCCGAAACCCATTGTTTTGATGTTTTGTTTTGCAAAATTGATTGCCATTTTTGACAGGTCATAAAAATTCCATAAGTTTATTTTTAGCCCAATCCCCATTTGTTTTTTTTTTTTTTTTACCACTCACATGTATTCACCGATAGCGAATTTGAGAGAGTTCACCTCGAATTTGAGAGAGTTCACCTCGAATAAAATTTGAGGGTGTTTCAGGTAGGACGGGTACCGGTCGGGACTCTAGATAATATATTTCCTCTATGGATTTTAGCAAGAGGGAGTACCCTTGAAAAGATTTTTAGCTTTATTCAATCGAAAAAAATAATAAATCAGAAATCCTGAAATAGCATATTTGATACTCGTCGACATCTGCTTGCAACCTAATGTAGACACAGACATAATTAGCTGCGTTCAATCTCTTGTTGCATATGCTATCATGGGTACGTGGATATTGAGATATCTTATTGAACGAGTTGTATACCTAAATTGAGATAGCTTTCAAAATATCAAAACAACTTTTAGCTGTTCAGAGGTCCAAAACTATTGTACAACTAAGATTTCAACGTATAATTTGAATAATTCACGCTACTTTTACCAAAAAAAGATACAAATTTAAAATCAATTTTATGTTTCCTTCAAATTAAATCCATACGTTGAATCAGCTGTTCTGACAGATACCCACATATACCAGAAATTCTTGCATATCATTGGATTCTTTTTTTGACATCCCAAATGTTTTGGATGGAAGATGTGCTCATTTCGAAACATATGGCATCGTCGACCTGGCCATTTAAGTATTAGTGGTATAAATAGACTACGAGATGGTATGGCAGGGGCATTTGTTTTAAAGACTAATAGCTTAACCACAATCAGCTCGGCCGTGCTGAACTTGGCATATTAAAAAGAAACAATGGACTCTTATGAGACAATCTAAAATATCATCTCAATTCTCAAGCTTTGTGTTCGCTTAAGATCGTAAATATCGTATGCTCGAGCTGAACACCCGAATAATTCTATTTTCTATTTTGTCGTTCTTTGACATATGACAATTGTCATGTCATCTTAGTCAGGGCCGTCGAGAGAAAATCCGGGCCCGGGACGGAAAAATCTCGGGCCCCCCCTTATTTACCATTTTTTTCTAATTTCAATTACGAATAGCATCAGCATGACATTGGTTGGAATCAACGGAAATAATAATTTTTTGTTCGCAAAGTGAACCGAAAAAAAGTGTTAATCATCAAATCAATCTCACGGGTATCGTCCAGTTTAGTTGAAATGGAAGATGGATAGAAAATAATTCTACATGCGAGTAGAACAGACAACGACAGTTAGTAACTGATAATACGGTCGATTAACTATTTAAAAAAAAAATTAGCATGAAGATCTATTACCTACTATGAAAATAAAATAGAGCGAAGTAAAAGTATTTGAAATTTGTCCCTAAAAAAAACTATGTATTTTAAAAGGTTTACATTAAATATTCTTTATTGTTTTTCTTTATATTAAAATATTATCACAATGTTTTCATAAGAGTTAGTTTGCATTCAATGCAATATTTCTTTTTGCAAACGAGCTTTCCTAGCTTTCTGAGCGGCAAAACAACTTATAATTGAATCGAAATTCAATTTCCTTGCCAAAGGTGCTTCGATGCATAGTGTAGCAAGTCCAGAAACACGATCTTGTGATGAGCACGAACGATGAAAATTCTTTGTTCTGGCAAGGACGCTAAATGAACGTTCGGCACTAGCTACGGTTACAGGAATTGTGGAAAACACACGGAGAGCAACACAAATGTTGGGGAAAATCGTCTCCAAGTTCTGGGAATAAATAGCATTGAGCAAACTCAATGGCGGAAGTTCTGCTTCAAAATTGGCTTCATAAATGTGTTTCAGATGAATTATTTCTTCTTTCAACTCTTGAGACACATGCGAGTTATACTTTTGGATGAATCTTGTAGCGGAGTTTTTAATCTCAATTTCGTCCATTGTTGAAAACTGCCATAAAAATGAAAATGTAGCATTCAAATTCTTCATCGTATCGAACCGACGAGAAATTCCAGATAAAATTGAATCAACTATGACATAAAAGGTGTTTCTCTTGAAATTTATTTCTTCGTCTGTTTCAATTTGCTCTCCGCCTCCTCGATTTTCTCCAAAATGTCTCTTTTATTGCCTTTTTCGGTTCGATGGGAACGATTCTGGAACATCCCCCAATCCAGTAGCAACTGCTTTGCATTCAGATAAAATTTGATCCCATCCGTTTCGAATAATGTTCAAATCCGAGATCAAGTTGTCAAGATTTCGAATTTCAACGTCAATAGTCATGTTTCTGGATTGAAGAATGATACTTCTTTCATTTATAGCGCTAAGAACCTTGCACCAAATCGAAGACATCAGGACGCATTCAAATTTATGCATATATTTTAAAACGCCATTTACATCTCTTCGAGCTTCAGCAGTTAAATTAATATCACTTAAGGCTTCTAATGATGTTCTAAGGTTTTTTAGATGATTTGCAAATGGTTTCACTGCCTCAATTCTAGCTAACCATCTTGTATCGGAAAGTTTGTGAAGGGATCCGGGCACATGTTCCTTAAGAATTTCCCAACGTTGGGCACTGCTGCTAAACAAGTTGAAACACTTTTGAACAACACCAAAAAATGTGATTGCGGCAGTACAACATTCCGCTGAATCGACTCCACACAAGTTAAGGCTGTGAGCTGCACATGGTGAATACACGGCATTCGGATTTTTCTTTAAAATATGACTTTGTGCACCATTATACTGTCCTTTCATATTGCTTCCATTGTCATAGCCTTGTGCACAACAGTCTTCTAAAGGGATTTCATTCTTTGCCAATGTTTCGCAGATCAAATCAGCTATTGCGGTGCCAGTTTTTTTGTTGCAATCGACAAATTCCAAAAACCGTTCTTGGATGGAGAACACATTTTCTTCCAAGCGCAGATATCGCAAAATAAATGTGTTTTGTTCCACATGACTTGAATCGGGTGTTGCATCGACAATTATAGCGAAGTATTTGGCGTTTTCTCTCTCCTTCAAAATAGCTGAATTCACATGTTGGGCACAAATTTTAATGAACTCATTTTGAATCTCAACGGAAAGGTAGTGGACTTGCAAACGTTTGTGTTATTGTTGTGAAATTCTTACTTTTTCCAAGTGCTCCTGAAGTAAGGGGTCATAATGACTAATTAATTCCAAAATGCCCAAAAAATTTCCATTATTTGGCTCTCCAATAAGATTACTATCGCCTCGTAGTGCTAGTCCCCTTTCGCCAAGGAAGAGAATGGTGTCCAATATTCTATATAGAATTCCTTGCCATTTTTTGGTTTCCCTAGTGATTTCGTCATTGAGAAGAGAATCAATCGAAAAGTTTTTCTTTATTCGCAGTTGTAATGAGCGCCATCGAACGTAACACTGGACATGATCGGTATTGTTTTCATGGGCAGGCAATTTGTCGTAAAGCTTTTTCCACACTTGAAGGCAAGAATATCCTTCTGGACGACACAGATTTGAACGATGTGTATTGATTTTATTTGTTGTAAACAAACGACAAGGTAGGCAATAGAATGCATTTTTAAGGTTACTCCACACTAACCAATCGCGCTTTATCAATTCGCCGTTGGGTAAGATTTTCGAAAGCAGCGAGGTCGGAAATTGCTCGTTGTTTCGATCACGTGGAAAAGAAGCAGGTAACTTCTCATGGCCTCGACGAACTACGGCATCTGCTAAGTCAGGCTGCACGAACTCGGTATGTATTGTTCCAACATCGTAATCTTTAAGAAGGTCAGTTCTAACCATTCCCTTAGTGGAGTGTAATGTGCAATCTTTTTCTTTTTCCAATCCAGAAATTGGATTCGAATCGGAAATAACTGCACTTTCGGTCACTCGATTAAGTCCTGATGAGCAACTTGGCAGACTATCATTTACATCGCT
Source organism: Eupeodes latifasciatus (assembly GCA_920104205.1). NCBI lineage: Eukaryota > Metazoa > Arthropoda > Insecta > Diptera > Syrphidae > Eupeodes > Eupeodes latifasciatus. The sequence continues at coordinate 20,233,112 of OV049927.1, forward strand.
TGAGTTCAATTCCAGTATTTCATTTGATTTTATTTCTTCTTCTGGCGTTTTTGAAACGAAATCCAACAGAGTTCTTTGGGTTTTCATGCTTTCTCTTTCAAGTCTCTCGCGCTTTAAGCGTTCTTTGCGCTTTTGAGCTCCCGACTGGTGTGTGTACATGATCTGTAATTGAAACGTTCAGTTAAAAAAGTAATGAAAATATCTATTTTTAAATGTTTTTAACTAATGGAAATGTACATACCTGTATTATATTTTAATTCACCAACACTAGTCTAATATTTTTTTTCAGTTTGGTAGGTATTTTACGCAGTAGTCACTAATTATGGTTCCAAAGTGTAAACTCACAAAAAACTTGTTTTTCTTTATATTTAAAAATTTGTAGCCGAAATAATTACACTTTTCTTCAATGTATGGTCTTTTGGATTTCCAAAAACGTTATGATGGAAAACTGTAAGCCAGCGATATTGGTATAGATATTTGCAAATATCGGTATCCCCGCTAAAACCCTATCTGTGTCCCAATGTTTCTGAGAAACGCGATATATATATGTACATATCTCAATGACCATAGTTAGGAAGGCGGAAGAATTCTTTAAAAAACATTTAAAACAGTGCAGAAAATCTAAAACATAGAACAAAATTACGGGGAACCGAACGGGAAATTCCGGTGGACTACCTACATTATAAAAATCAAATGTTGGTAATTTTTTAATTTGACAATCTTTAAATTGTTTACTTAAACCTTTTTTTATGATACATACTCCCAATTAACAAACAATTTGACCATATGCATTTAAAGTCCAGTATCTAATAAGCTGCATCGTCGTACAAAAATTGTATACGAGTAGGTACATAATGCATCTAGCTCTATTCAGGTACACACAGACACAGTATCTTAGAACTAACCCAATCATCCCTAAATTTTAATTACCTGCTGTTATAAAATACGAAAACGTATTTACCAAGAGTCATTCATTCATTTACCCTTTGGTATTCATTCATAAAAAATCTTTCCTTAAATGCACAAAAAAGCATTATCCAAACTACCTGCATATGGCTGGTTTAATATACACACTTTGAAGTGATTTGATATCCATCAAATCTTCAGTAAACAACTTATTCAAAGTATTAATTAATAAATATTAGGGAAACCACAATTGAAAAACGTTTGCGTGGGATTTTCCGGTCCCCCGAAACCGAATCAAAAATTTCGTTTACAGCAGAAACAGAAATAGAAGAAAAGAAACTTTATAAAAACAGAAACCGAAATAAATATTTGTGTTTTGTTTTAATTTGCCGGGCCCCTTAAATTGACTTTAAACATTTTTAAAATAAAATAAATTTGATAAAATAAATAAGAAAAGCCAAACAATTTATTATAACTTTCTTTGAATAGTTCAGAGTTGCCCAATTTTCCATTAAATATTAAACAAAATGTACGCCAATAATAATCAGGGGCCCAGATCGGCAAGCTTGTGACTGATAGATTGGTAGATAACATACAAACTGGGGCCCGATTGCGAAAGCATGAATGGTTTTTAAATTTTCGGGCCCCTAAAAATAAGTGGGAATAGGTATGTTGATGATGAGAGTATATTGAAAAAAAAACACTCTTCTCATTGCTTTCAATTTTACGGGCCCCTAAAAAATCCCGGGCCCGGGGGGTTTCCCCCCCCCCTCTCGACGGGCCTAATCTTAGTATATAAAACCTATAGAACTAGGGCTACAGGTTACAGGCTACCTAGTGGCTACAGCGACAGTTTCGTTTTACAAGCAAGGAAGTGAGTGTTTAGGATGACAGGATTCTGTCCATTGGCCTTAGGGTTTTCTTAGTGACCCAATTGCTGTTGGGTTTTTGACTAGAATTATCCTTAGTCTCGCTGACTTGTTAGTATATTCTATTTTGTCGCAGATATTCCTCCAGGAGCTGCGCTTGGTTCGGTGAGTTTCTGCTTTAAATCTTCTGTGACTTGATTTTACTTGAAGGAGTCCCACTCACAGTCTAGTCTAGTGGGCTTGGAAACATTGTAAAAAGTCTTCTTGTTTTTTTTACTATGCTACTTAGATCGTTGGTCCACCAAGGTCGTTTACTGTGCATTCTCGTTCTTTAAGTAAGCGAATATGTGTTAAAATCAGCGATAAACAAATTTATTAATTATAAATGTCAAAAATAGTACTAAAATTCTCCGCATGATGTACGAACGAAGACAATTTTTAACAACTTACAAAAATACTTTTATTTTTTATTATTTATTAGATTAATTTTGTTATCCTTTATATCACACAAGATATACAAAGTTAGTTTTGCGAAAAACAGAAATGTTCTTTTTACTACAGCTAACTTCAAGTTTCTCAGCTTTCTTATTTTAATCGTGTACACTCTTTTGCAAGAAATGAGGAATATTAATAATAATTGTTTCAGCTCTCAGTTTAACTTTTAAAAGTGCGCTAAAATATTTAAATTCAGCAAAAGTATTAAAATACTTAAAAACAGATCTAGTTTCTCATATTTTACGAAAAAAAATACAGTTTCTTAATGCCGATTTTCTCTATTGTAATCGTGTAAAATTTTGAAACACAATTTGCCTACCTTCCCGCTGTTAGATATTTGTAAAAACTTTTGTATTGTATTTTTGAGATTCGAGTAAATTTTCTTCAAGGCATTGTTTTTGTTACCAAAGATATGTTTATAAACTCCTTTGATACACTATATACGCCATTTTTTGCTAACTTTGTTGTCCTTGCTTTCAAAAGACCATTATTTGTACAAATCTGCAATCTTTTATTTTTGATTCAGAATTAAAAAGTGCCCCAAAGTAATACAAATAAAAAAAAACTCCATAACATACGTTCGCATATACTCTTGATTTTTCATTTTAATGTTAAAATTAATTTGTTGACGACTTATTTGTTGTCGTGTCCGCTTATTATCAATTGTTTTTGAAATAATTGAAAGCCTAATGCCTTATTTTCTATTAGTCAATTATACACACCTGCCATTTTGCTCTATTATCTTTCAAAAAGATGAAGCAGTCTTATTATAGTCTTATAGTAGCTTGGAGCCTTGCGTTTATTGAGAATAGTTAAAATATTACTCATTCCGCAATATTCTATTTTAAAATAATTTAAAAAACGGTTGTTTTTTTTAGAATTTGATCAACATTGTGTAGTTATTACTTTTTATTTTTACTTAGCACAAATACATCAATTTTTCTTAATTTTTTCTCATAATATAATACAGCATAGGTTTTTTTGCATACAAATTTCAATATAAAGTTTTATTTCAAGTTAAATAATGATTTTTTAATAGTAACAGTCATGGTACATTTTAAGAAAACCGTACCAGTACGTCTTCAACTAAGAAAAGAAAAATGCTTAAAGAAAAGAATAAAGAAATTCTTATATACCTATATATTTACATTCAATATTTGTATTTTGTTGTTTAAATAACACGATTATAATTTTAGTGTTTTTGTTTTGTTTGTCTAAGTTTAGAATAATGCATTTACTTCACACAAGAATTAAAATGATTTAATTCGCAGATCAAATATATTGCCATAGAAGCTAAAAGCTTTATTTTGTTACTATCCAACTCTATCAAGTATTTGCTTTTTGTTTTACGTTTTGAACATTTTTTACTTAGAATTTAGAATTTCATTTTTTTTGGAATATTCTCAAATTTTGTATAAATTAAATATGACTATAAAATTTGGCTATTTGGCACTTAATACATACATATTACATATCTATTGTATACAATATATTCTATTATATTTGCTTATTTAGTTTTGTTTAGATTTGTGCATCATAAATTAATTTAAGTACTCTTTTCAAATATAGACACATTGCTCTGTGAATTAACTCATATTGCTCAGAATTTTGCACCATTCCACCACGTTGTAATCTTAAATTACAAACAATACCAAGAATATCAACATGAATACTTGGACTTTTTCTAATTGGTGCATCCGTTGTCAACGGACCCGATTCGCAATGCATGTTATTTTTAGATTGCGCTTTAGAAAAAGAACAAGACGAAATCGAATTAGAATAAGAAGATATTTCATCTTTTGCATTAAAAATACATTGAATTCTATTTTTATCAGCATTAGATTCAGCAGGACTTTGAATATTCTTAGTTAAATTTGAATTGCTATTTCTTAAATTATCACTACTACTATTATTACTATAAGGAAACGATTGACTAGAAAAACTTTGGAGATTGTCTGCATAACTCATGCTGCTTTGTATATTATTTGAATTATTACAACTAGCAATAGCAGCTGTTGTTGTTGTTGGACTTGTTCTTTGTTGTTCATCATGTTGATAAGCGCTAATTGATTTTAAAGGAAATGATGCTCTGATTTGGCAAATCGCATTTAAAATGGCAGCCATACAACCTGTACGTCCAATACCAGCCGAACAGTGTATAACTGGCAATGGTTGATCATTTAAATTATCTGAAACAAAAATTGTTAAATTAATAAGAATAAATTCATAAAAAACAAATAACCAAGAGAAAAAAAACGCTCATTTTCATTTTTTTGTCCGAAACACAGCAACAGGTAGTGCATTTGTAATATTATATGTTTTTCTAACCTAGGAAGCCTTTGGGCTGCTGTTTTGACTTCCCGATATTGGAAGTTTAAGATTTCACGAGAATATGAATCAAAAAATTAAAGAAATTGGGGTCAACGGAACTTATAGCATAGAAATCATCATGTCTTAACTGGACACAGGACACCTTATCACACCACAGCGGAAAACTTATCATGGCGTATGATTGTTCACTCTTAATGTTCGATTTACACGATGTGTTGTCCGTTGTGATGAGTTATCATGTGTGATGAGTTGCGATAAGATGAGTTCAACTGTTATTATATCCAAACCAATTGAGATATTGAGAGCAGAAGTAGCGTAACCCCAATATGCACTTTATTGAGGAAATCGCGATTTAACGAAAAAGAATTTATTGTTATTTTGGTCTTAAAAAAAATTCCGTGCAGAAACGACGTTTCAAAATTTATTTTTTACCATTTTGGATTAAAAACTCAAAATTGAAAATGCCTCAATTAGCATACGGCCTTCTTGAAATCTTTAAGCTGGTAATAAAATAAAAATACGCACGAGAATGGAAGAAATCTCAAAATGAAATAAATAAGTCTATGGACTTTCTTGTACACTTATATTATAGGTCAAACTTTATATCTTAAAATTGGCATTTTTTAAAAAACATTTACGATCATAACTGATAAATCGACTTAGGCGTTTTTTTTTTCGGGTACAATTTGTGTTTTGTTTAAAATTTAAATATATACCCCATGTTAACATGTGTTGACTAATTTCTAACAACACACTGATGTCACTTGGTGATCGATGATCTGGCCAATCAGGGTACCAATAATGCAAGCTACTAAAACTATGTATTGTTTGAATTCTTTTATCATTCACATTACTAGCAGCCTCTTTACTACTTCCATTTTCGCTTTCACTATTACAATTGATATTACTTGATGATTTATTGCTTTTATTACAACAAAACAAACATTGCAATTGTCGTATAGAAAAACCATTCTTCAAAATAATTCCATTGTTTTTCACAATGAAGTAATTAACTTTTGGTAGGTAATCGATTATTTTTTTATCATTTATTTCAATTTCAAATGTATCGTAGTTCGATGATGATGTTTCGTGTTTTTTAAAATATTTGTTATAAAATATATTGATATCATTGTTTTTGATCTCATCATTTTTGTAGGTTATGAGAAAAATATCATTTTCATTGATTGGAAAATATGTTGCACATTTTTGTCGATTGTTTTCAATAAAATTTGTTAGCATTATAATTTTTTGTCGTTTGTTTCTCAATTGTTGCCGATTTGCTGCATCTATTGAAGAAGAATCAATTATTTTATTTAATTGAATTGGAGTCGATGCAAATTTGCTGCTGCTCTTATTCATACAATATGGCTCTGAACTTTCGATATATTTTTGCTGTTCATCGTATTTATAAATGTTTTGGTAAATCATCAGCCAAAAGTCATAAATTGTATTTGGTAGTGGACCTTGGGTAGCTATATAGCTTTTCTGTACATAATCTGGTCCCTAAAATAAAAGAATACAAACATTTACAATGAAAAACATCAATATCTGATGTTTAGTAAAAAGATTAAAGATAAAATAAATTCATGCACTTAAATTTTTCAAACAAAAATATTATATAATAAAAATATTTAAAAGAAAGTCAATATTACCTTAATGTAATTAGCATTTATATATGGATCTTCAATGCAACCCTCTTCGGCAATTAATTGAACCCTTGAATGCTCGTTTGGTAAGATACTTTTATACCGATTTTTAAATTGTGATCCAAATACCATTGGTTTTTCTTGATGATTCGTGGGAAGATCCCAAAATTCTTGATGTAAACTTCTTATTAACCGCTTTTGTTCATTTTCATCTGGCAAATCAATTTGATAAAAAGATGATAATATTAGTTTCCACTTATTTTTTTCGTCGAAAGTTTCAAGACCACATCCTGAAAATGCGTTACTGTGATCAAGATTTTCATCATCACTATAACTTTTTTCGAAAACATAATTTAATTTCATTAAATCATATCCATCCAAAATATTTGAAGCATTCTGAAGTAATTGAACATTGGCAAGATACATTTTGAAGTCTTCAGAAGTTGTTTGCGGTGAAAGTGGTCGTGTTGTGATATTTCTCAAGCCAGTGCAAGAGCATAAATTACTTTGCTCGAAATTAGTTATAAAGCTCTCGGAAATAACTTGTTTGGTTTTTGATAAAGTCAGATAAGAATTCGAGGAGTTCAGATTTGGAAGTTTATCTTGGTTGATATGTAAGGATTTTGAAAGAATTGTTTCTTGTTGGTTGTCAACAAAAGAAATCGGTAACTGAGAATAGTTATTCAAATCGGACACCGAACCGAAACATGTTTTTGTTGAATTACGCATATGAGTTTGATTTAGTTTTGTATATTGTGACCGGTTATTGAGACTATTCAAGTTTTCCGAACTGAAAAACTTTCTTTGTTGGCCAACGCAACCTGGATTTGCCGCTGTTGTGTCTGCATTTAGAAATTCATTTTCCTGGTTTCCACGAACTCCGTACTCTTCTTCTAATTGATTTGTATTTATGCTACTTAAGCTACATGCCGAACCACGCAAATTAGATACTGCCAAGGCATTACATTGCAGATTAATTGTCAGACTAGCATTTGAGCCTCGTCTCTCTAATAGACCCTTTTTATTACTTGATGTTTTACTGTTAGATGAATTTTCACATACAATTGGATCTTTTATCGTATAATGCTGTTGTTGGATTTTAAATAAATTTTGCTGCTGTGGTGGATGTGAGGTTATATTCAGAGAACTGTGGCTTTTGAAACGATTTAAATGGACATATGATGAACCATGGATATTTAGAGTTAAGCTCGTATTCGAACCACGGCGTTGTAGCAGGTTTTTCCTTTCTGACGAATTTCCTGGGTTTCCACCAAATCCATACATTGGATTAATTAAATTGTGTCCATTGTGGATATATGTTGATGGAATTCCAATCGAATTACCCTTATACAATCCAGCTTGCTGCTTCGAACCAGTTATATTATAAATTGAATTTGATAAATTATACTGTGGATTGCTGGATAAACTGTAATTTGAAGCACTCATTCCTTTATTGAGACTTCCATACGATTCATTTAAGTTCAGAGTTAAACTGTGATTAGATCCACGACGTTGAAGTAATGAACTTCTTGCTGTTGAACGACTGCTTAAAATGTTTAATTGTTTTCCGCCACTAGTAGAAACAGCAACAGCAACCGCAGATGACGCCTTTAAAGTGTCTTCATAGATTTCATCACCTTTGAGGCTGACTGAAAAATCGCTAAGAGTCATTACTTCAGGTAGAGTTTTCAAATTGCTGTTCGACAAACTAAGAGCTGTAGCAGATTTTTGTGTTTGAAGATTTGATCCAATTAAGTAATAATTTTTTGTGGCCGATGGCTCATATTCACTAAGTAATTTCGTATTAGATGCAGCTGTAGCAGTTATTGAATCGTCAAAATTGATAAAGTAATTCTCACCATCAGTATCATCATCTACTACAGCCAATTCGACATGTCCGTAATCCACATCATCTACACAATTTTCATTAAATGAATCCAATTTAAGTATGAATCCTTGTCGTTCCGCGCACTTGGAACCGCTTATATTATGATCGAATGGCAAAAGCGATGGCGTCGATGGTGTCAGGGTTATATTTGAGCTCAATTGCCTTTGTTTCGAACGATTTATGCGATTCGCAGCATGGTTGTACTTTTTATTTGGTGAAAAATTCCTCTTAGGTGTACCGGGCATGGAAAGCGATGATATATGCATTAAGGACACGGCCTTTGACGGACTGGATTCCATATTGTTTTCAATATTCGTGTCATATTGTTCTTGATCTTGCAATCCTCGTGATATCGACGATAAAGACAAAAACTTAGAAGAATCTGAAGAATCAAATGAAATAGCTTTTTGTTTGGTTTTTCCCAATGTTGGAGTTTTTGGTAGTGGTGTTTGAATTATAGGTTCCCTATGTGCATTCTGATTGACATCATTATACCACATTACCTTCAATGATAAATTATTACTTTTATTGCTCTTTTGAACATAATATCCGTCACTTACAACTTCGTCAAAACAACAGCTATCATTAATATCCTTTCTAGTTTCATCACGTTCTGATTTTGAGATTGTAAAGTTTTTCAGGTTTGATATAGTTTTTGCATTGTTTTTATTTGGAGAATTTGCTATACAATCACTTGGCATGAGTGAAGTAGGAGTGGCCATTTCAATAAGTTCCTCTACCGGAACTCCCAAATTATCTTCCACTAACTTCGCACCTTCAGAATCAAGGGAAATCGACTTTAAACGTGCTCTTCTTGATGCTTGAGCCTCTGTCGCAGCTGATGAAATTTTTAGTCTGTCATGTTGCACAAGACTATTAAAAGGATATGCGATTTCGGGTCTGTTCTTGTTTTGGTTCTCATAATGATAAGCATTTGTTTTGTTTGTGATTCCAGGTGAAAGATCCACTTCTGGAAATTTAAAATAATCACCATTTTTCGTATAGCCTGCAGATGAGAGTGTTGGACTTGATTTTTCAGCACATCTACCAACTGCTGCTGACGATGATGATGATGATTTATCGTTGATATCTTTGGGTGAAAACGAAAATTTTGTTGCAGCCAGACGAATGACTTCCAAAGGCAGTGGAGAATTTTGCTGTTTGTGTATTGTTTTGGTTGGTATTGCATTTTCTTTGTCACCCTCTTTATCGTATACTTTTGGGCTCCGACAACTTTGTCGATTCATTAAGGAACAACCTTCAGCGGCTGATGCCGAAGCTGGTGGAGATGGGCGCGTTGAATGCATTTCAGAAAATGCAGAAGATAGTGGAGTTGAACCAGCGGCAAACAGATTGTCATAAGTGTCATATTGAGATTTGTTAGAAACTGGATTTGTGGGAAGTAAATGAGCCTTGTAAGCCCATGCAGGCGAACATGGACGGCGTTCACTTGAGAATCTTCGACCTGGAGATTCTGTTGATATGAAGTTGTTTGTGTTGTTTGTCGCATTCGCCGTGGTGGAGGTTTTTGATTTCGATGTGACATTTTGGACAGAATCAGCAGAAGCTGATGCAATTGGTATTGGTGGTAAGAGTTTTTCATTCGAATTAAGTTTACCACCACTCCTACTTATAGGTGGCGACGGTACTGGATATTCAAATCGACTTCTATCGTCATCGAATGTCCCTAACGGTGTAAAATATGGTGTACTTTTATTGCTGTCATTATTCGTTCTATCATTTAATTGATCGCTTTCTGTGTTTGTATCCATTATTTTCGACACAACCACAGGTCGTCTAAATAAGAAGTTTTTGCGAAAAACTGAAATTATTTTTTTTTGTTTAGTATGATTTGATGACTTGTTTCCAATATTAAAAGTTTCAATTGATGATGGTGGTTTTTTATTGAAGAAACTTAGTATGATTTTTGTTATCCAACATGTAAAGACAACAGCAGCAAATATAACTCCAACTAAACCAATTGCTTCGAAACTTGTAAGCAATGTTGATTTTCCATATAATGGTACAACATCTACATCATCGATAACTCCAATATGTTCATCATTTATACTGTTAAACGATGATTGTTGTTTTGCAATAGGAGATTTTTCAACTGACCAAAAACGGGCTGGTATTTCGTGTGTTCGAGTTTGGTATCTCTGCAAATTGTTTTTAAAAAAAAAATGTTTTGTGTTTTGTTCGAATGTAGTTTTGGTCTTTCCATCTGTTAATTCAAATTCATTGGACTTAAGACTTGTTGTTATGTGTTTGTTCTTTGAATTATGTTTTCTCTCAATTAATGAATTTGCTGTTGCTGGTATAGATGCAAATACTGGTGATGATAAAAAATCTTGTTGTTTTATTTTTTGCATCAACAAGCGATACACATTATTTTTCTCTATTTGCGTTGAGCCTTTAAGTTCGTCATAAGTTCGTCCTAACGAAACATCATTGAATTTTAAATAGTTATTTGATTTCTTTTTAGAATTTGGAAATGTTTTTAAATAGTTATTGCTTTTTGATGTTGAAGATGAAGATGATGGTATTAGGGGGTTAGATTTAGTATGATCTAAAATTTCGTGGCTAGAGTCGCTATTGATTTCGAATGTTGATGCCATAATGCGACATTTATATCCTGAAATTTGATAAGCAATTAAAAAATGAATTAAAAAATTCAATTTAAGACAAAAACAAGCAAAAATGCGTTGTTTTAATTGTATTCGAAATAATTTTTTTTTTCATGATTCTAGAGTATATCTTTTGATGTTGGTGACCTTTTTGTTGCTATATTGTTGTTATTAAATGGGCTTCAGGTCAAATGAAACAAATATTTTCTTTTTGTTACTACGTTTCGTCCATGTATATGGACATCATCAGGTGAAAAAATGATTTCTATATTGGCATTGATAAATAATGTTAAGAAATGTTTACAAAAATGTCCGTCAAATAAACAGAAAAAAATAGAAAAATTATATAAACAAAAGCACATAGAGATCACATTGCAGAGCTTTTTCTTTTCCTCTTCTCCACTTGTAGTGTGGGCTAATAGGCTTTTCACACTAAACCCAAAATCGGGTTTTCGGCAAAAAGTTTTCGAAAACACGAAAATCGATCACACCGAACATTTACACGTTTTCATTTGACGTTTAAATTTGTTTGACACCGGCTGTCAAATTTTGTATTGATAAAAAAAATGTGTGAGTAAAAACTTTTGTAATTTGAGAAGACTCAAATTATTTGTGAAAAAATGAATTCTGACCAATTGAAATTATTTTTAATATATAAAAAGAAAGATGAACAAAATATGAAGATTTTGTTAAACTTTTTTTCATCATCTCAAGCCTCTATCATGAAAAAAAACGTCGTTTTCTTTTGCAAATCCTGGAACTTCTAAGGAAAAGAAAAGTTTTAATTGATGCAAATGAAAAACGTGATCGCCAAAGAAATATAGGAAGCTACACATGTATATATCTAAATATTTTATGCAGGTACGCACCAGCACTTTTTGGGAACATGAAATGTTAGTAAACGATGATGAGTATTTCAAACAACATTTCAGAATGAGCCGCAGAACTTTCGATATACTCTGCAATGAACTAAAGGATCTGGAAATGGAGGATACAAACTTTAGGAAGTGTATACCATTACAAAAAAGAATAGCCATTGCAATATATACACTGGGATCATCCGCTGAATACAGGACAGTTTCAGCTATCTTTGGGGTAGGAATATCCACAGTATGCATTATTGTGACAACATTTTGTCAGGAAGTTTGGCGTGTTCTACAAAAAAAATACTTGTGTGCATATCCACTTACTGAACAAATTATTAAGGAAAATGTGAATGGTTTCGAAAAACTTGGTTTCCCTCAATGTTTTGGAGCTATTGGTATGGGTATAATTAATGTATGTTCTTAAAAGTTGTCTCAAATAATATTTTCAATTTCACTAAAGATGGTTGCCATATTGAGATCCAACCCCCTGCTCAGGATGCTGTTGATTATTATAATTATAAGGAATGGTACTCTACTGTACTACTAGCTGTGGTTGATTATCGGTAATAATCGAAATTCAAATCGGAAACTTTTCTTTAAAAATTAACTAATTCTTTATATGTGTACACAGTTATAGATTTCTTTATATAAACGTAGGAAGTCCAGGGCGTTGCAATGATTCGAAGATATACGAAGATTCATATGTGAGACAACAGCATCGGCAACCAATTTTGAAAGAAATGTCAAAAAAAAATATGCGATGTGGATGTTCCTGTAGTCTTAATTGGGGATTCCGCTTTTAGGTTTTCCGAATCTTTGATGAAACCATTTCCTTTCAGTACCACAGCTTCCGAAGAAGAAAAGAACTTCAACTACGCTCTTTCGAAATGTCGAAGAGTTGTTGAAAACTGTTTCGGACACCTTAAAGCAAGATTTAGGAGAATCGGAAAGGGTCTTGATAACCGAATCGATAAAAGCATCTTGATTATTAAAGCATGCTGTGTCTTACATAATTTTCTGAATGTTAATAATGATGAAATCAACATCCAATGGTTGCAAAATGCAAACAATAATTCGCATAGAGAGCAACCGGAACAATCAACACAGGTAGATGATGCAAGAAATACAACTTCCATTATCCGAAATGCCATCAAAATGCAATTAGGTAAGATCACAAAATACCTATAAAACAAATGTACACATACTGCACATACTTAAGTATATACACATTACATATTTACATAACGCAACATATCGAAGAACGCAACGTCGCGACGCATGGTGAAGTGGTGCTTTTGTATAGCTCACACTCCACCGTCTTCTCCCATCGAGCAAAATACTTCTTGTATGTACATACATACATACATATAACATTTTCAATACTAAAAAAAAACACTAAACAAACATTTATTTTAAACACTTTTTATTTAACAATTTAAAAAAATTTGCGTTAAAGCTTTTTGTCTCATCGACCAAATCCTTCAATATAGCGATTTTTTGGTTTTCTATGTCTGAAGCTTTTTGATCATTTTCATTGCACTCTTTCATGAAGAGCTCTATTTTTTCTTCGATTTTATTGATAGTGTTCTCCTCATCAAACTTCCTTTTTTTTGCAGCCCGGGGCCTTGACGGAGTAGCCCGCGATGAACACGATGCAGACTCGGCCGACAGAGTTTCTACATCTTCTTCGTACTGGGATAAGGAGTACCTCCTAGAGTCACCAGAAGCCGCAAATGCATCAAATGATGTCTCTTCTGAAATTTAAAATAAATATGTACATATGTATGTATATAGTAAAACTTCATTGCGTTGTTTATTTATTTATTAATACTTTACCTGAGGCGGCTGTCCTCAACAACGAAATTGTTAATTGTATGTCCACCAACAATTGTGTGGACTTTATTAAATAGAGTCCATTCCGATGGTGAACCTCCGGAAGGGCCTATGTTTTTTTTTCTTTCTTATTAAAAAAAAAGACAAGAATATAAGGCAAAATAGTAAATAGTGCATATGTAGACTATTGTGTACTTATGTACCTATATTTCGTTGTGAGATTATGGATTTTTGTTTTTATCTCCTCGGGAGTGTATTGGACCAGCCGCCCTCAAATGCAGCCGACATTTCTTTAAAAACGTGTCAATTTTTCCGATTGCCCCGCAGCTCAGACTCCTTTTCAGCCCAGAGTTCCAGCAGGTACTCCTCATCCTGGCTCCCCCAAAGTTTTCTTTTTTTATTTTTTGTTTCTTCCATATTCTGTAAATAAAAAAACAAAACGCAATAATTCTTATTTTGTAAGGATAAATTGTATAAATAATATTACTTACCACGGTCAAATTGTTTTGATTGTTTTGAACAAAATTTCAAAGTAAAATATTTGTTTTGACAGCAGCCATCAGCTGTTTTGTTTATATAATTTGAGCGCTGAATGTTCCGAAAGGTTTGTTTGTTTTGTTCAACTTTGAATTCCAACTAGTTTTCGAGAGGTTTTATATAAAACTTGTGGTTTACGAAAACTTGTGGTTTACCAAAAATGTATGGGAAAACTTGAGTTTTCGATGTAGGTTTTCGGCGAAAACCGATATTTTCGCGAAAACCGGGTTTTGGGTTTGGTGTGAAAAGCCTATAACGTCATCCATATCGGTTCGTCTGTTCATTGTGTTATCAGCATTGATTATATGCAGCGTTTCAATTATCATCCTTTTGTTTTGATGTTCTTCTCGCTGCATTATTTTGACGTTAGAGTGGTCAGGGGAGTGCTTGAAAGCTATGCATCACGCCAGGGCTGTCTTTTGTATTGCGCTACTCTTGATATCGGATTTGTGTCCTATATAAGTTTGGTTACATTCTTCGTCCGGATTTCCATTACAATTAATTTTGTAAATTAAATTCGAATGTTCCAATTTGTCTATTTTTGTTTTAAGGTTGGTGTAGAGTTGTGAAGTTGTGTTTGTTGATTTGAAAGCTAATTTGTATTTCTCTGTATCCAAGAGTTTTGCATATTTGAACCGATCTGCTATTTCTTTGACATACGTAAAGGATTTGTAAATTTTGTTTTCTCTTTCTTCTTCTTCCAGTGGGTGAATAGTACGATGTTCATATTGTGTTATTAATGTTTTTATTATTTGTTGCGGAAAGGCGTTTTTTTGTAATATTTCTTTTATCTTTATTTTGTTACTGGTGTGGTATTCTGTATCACTGATTGAAAGAACTCTATTTATCAAGTTTTTGGCAGTGTTGAAGATTATTTGTTTAGGGTTCTGGGAAAAGAAATTGATTAGTCTACCGGACGAAGTTGGTTTTTGGAACCAATCCATTTTTAGTTGTCCTTTTTCGCGAATGACCACAGTGTCTAGGTAGGCTAATTTGTTGTTTGTTTCGATTTTAACTGTAAATTGTATTTTCTTATGGAAGCTGTTAAGGGAATTAAGAGTATGTTCGATGTCTTTCTCTTTTATGATGGCAAATATGTCATCCACATATTTTGTCAAGACTCGGGGTTTGTTTGGTAGTTTTTCCAGGCAACTGTTTAGGAGTTCTTCGAGAATGATGTCTGCTATAATCGGAGAAGCTGGATTTCCCATCGGCATGCCATCTTTTTGTTGGTATGTTTTGTTGTCATAAACCAAATAATTGTTCTCAATTATGCAGAATCGCAGTAGTTCGAGAAATTTGGGCTTATTGATGAGCGTGTGTTCCTTAATTTTGTCCCAGTTATTACTGATAAGTTCTAGTGCCATTTTCAGTGGAATATTTGTAAAAAGTGATATTACGTAAAATGACACTAGAACTTCATCATTTTCCATTTTTAGCCCATGTAATTTGTTTTTGAATTGAAGTGAATCCTTTACATTAAATTTGGAATCTATTGTTAGATTTTTCAAAATACTGATGAGGTACTTGGCCAAGTTGTAACAGAGAACTTTTGTAGAAGAATATATAGGTCGTAGGGGAAGACCTTCCTTATGGATTTTAGGAAGTCTGAATTATATGTAGTCATAATATGTTTTTGGCGTTGATCGATTATTTGGTTTTCAAATATTTAACAAGGCTGTTGTTTGTCTCTTGCAATTTGTTCATGGGATCGCTTCGAATTGGCCAATATACATTTCTGTCTTCCAGCATTGTTTTCATTTTTGTTTCATAATCATGTTTGTATATTGCCACTGTGACGTTACCCTTGTCTGCTGAAACGATATAAATTTCTCTGTGTTTATGCAGAAATTGTTTTGTATCGTTGAGAATATTAGTTATATATTTATTGAACTCCGAAAACTTCCTCTTCTCCATACAATTATTTAACATATTTGCAAATTTTCCCGTACTTTCTCCTTTTCGTCATTATCGCTTATTGTTTGGATACAATCCTCACCCTCTGCAATAATTTTTAAGGAGTTAGAAGTGGAGTGAATAGTACTAGGTAGTGCGTACTTTAAAACTAGTGAAAGTAAGTACTTTATTTCATCTGGAATGGGAAAACTGGTTTTGTTGACAAACCACTTTTGATTTAGGCGATCCAACCCCCTGCTCAGGATGCTGTTGATTATTATAATTATAAGGGATGGTACTCTACTGTACTACTAGCTGTGGTTGATTATCGTTAATAATCGAAATTCAAATCGGAAACTTTTCTTTAAAAATTAACTAATTCTTTATATGTGTACACAGTTATAGATTTCTTTATATAAACGTAGGAAGTCCAGGGCGTTGCAATGATTCGAAGATATACGAAGATTCATATGTGAGACAACAGCATCGGCAACCAATTTTGAAAGAAATGTCAAAAGAAATATGCGATGTGGATGTTCCTGTAGTCTTAATTGGGGATTCCGCTTTTAGGTTTTCCGAATCTTTGATGAAACCATTTCCTTTCAGTACCACAGCTTCCGAAGAAGAAAAGAACTTCAACTACGCTCTTTCGAAATGTCGAAGAGTTGTTGAAAACTGTTTCGGACACCTTAAAGCAAGATTTAGGAGAATCGGAAAGGGTCTTGATAACCGAATCGATAAAAGCATCTTGATTATTAAAGCATGCTGTGTCTTACATAATTTTCTGAATGTTAATAATGATGAAATCAACATCCAATGGTTGCAAAATGCAAACAATAATTCGCATAGAGAGCAACCGGAGCAATCAACACAGGTAGATGATGCAAGAAATACAACTTCCATTATCCGAAATGCCATCAAAATGCAATTAGGTAAGATCACAAAATACCTATACAACAAATGTACACATACTGCACATACTTAAGTTTATACACATTACATATCTACATAACGCAACATATCGACGAACGCAACGTCGCGACGCATGGTGAAGTGGTGCTTTTGTATAGCTCACACTCCACCGTCTTCTCAAATCGAGCAAAATACTTCTTGTATGTATATACATACATACATATAACATTTTTAATACTAAAAAAAAACACTAAACAAACATTTATTTTAAACACTTTTTATTTTTGAAACAATCTAAAAAAATTTGCGTTAAAGCTTTTTGTCTCATCGACCAAATCCTTCAATATAACGATTTTTTGGTTTTCTATGTCTAAAGCTTTTTGATCATTTTCCTTGCACTCTTTCATGAAGAGCTCTATTTTTTCTTCGATTTTATTGATAGTGTTCTCCTCATCAAACTTCCTTTTTTTTGCAGCCCGGGGCCTTGACGGAGTAGCCCGCGATGAACACGATGCAGACTCTGCCGACGGAGTAGCCCGCGATGAACACGATGCAGACTCGGCCGACGGAGTTTCTACATCTTCTTCGTACTGGGATAAGGAGTAACTCCTAGAGTCACCAGAAGCCGCAAATGCATCAAATGATGTCTCTTCTGAAATTTAAAATAAATATGTACATATGTATATAGTAAAACTTCATTGCGTTGTTTATTTATTTATTAATACTTTACCTGAGGGGCGGCTGACCTCAACAACGAAATTGTTAATTGTATGTCCACCAACAATTGTGTGGACTTTATTAAATAGAGTCCATTCCGATGGTGAACCTCCGGAAGGGCCTATGTTTTTTTTTCTTCCCTATTAAAAGAAAACAAGAATATAAGGCAAAATAATAAATAGTGCATATGTAGACTATTGTGTACTTATGTACCTATATTTCGTTGAGATTATGGATTTTTGTTTTTATCTCCTCGGGAGTGTATTGGACCATCAGCCGCCCCTCAAATGCAGCCGTCATTTTTTTAAAAACGTGGCAATTTTTCCGATTGCCCCGCAGCTCAGACTCCTTTTCAGCCCAGAGTTCCAGCAGGTACTCCTCATCCTGGCTCCCCCAAAGTTTTCTTTTTTATTTTTTGTTTCTTCCATATTCTGTAAATAAAAAAACAAAAAGCAATAATTCTTATTTTGTAAGGATAAATTGTATAAATAATATTACTTACCACGGCCAAATTGTTTTGATTGTTTGAATTGTTTTGAACAAAATTTCAAAGTAAAATATTTGTTTTGACAGCAGCCATCAGCTGTTTTGTTTACATTAATTTGAGCGCTGAATGTTCCGAAAGGTTTGTTTGTTTTGTTCAACTTTGAATTCCAACTAGTTTTCGAGAGGTTTTATATAAAACTTGTGGTTTACGAAAACTTGTGGTTTACCAAAAATGTATGGGAAAACTTGAGTTTTCGATGTAGGTTTTCGGCGAAAACCGATATTTTCGCGAAAACCGGGTTTTGGGTTTGGTGTGAAAAGCCTATAACGTCATCCATATCGGTTTGTCTGTTCATTGTGTTATCAGCATTGATTATATGCAGCGTTTCAATTATCATCCTTTTGTTTTGATGTTCTTCTCGCTGCATTATTTTGACGTTAGAGTGGTCAGGGGAGTGCTTGAAAGCTATGCATCACGCCAGGGCTGTCTTTTGTATTGCGCTACTCTTGATATCGGATTTGTGTCCTATATAAGTTTGGTTACATTCTTCGTCCGGATTTCTATTACAATTAATTTTGTAAACTAAATTCGAATGTTCCAATTTGTGTATTTTTGTTTTAAGGTTGGTGTAGAGTTGTGAAGTTGTGTTTGTTGATTTGAAAGCTAATTTGTATTTCTCTGTATCCAAGAGTTTTGCATATTTGAACCGATCTGCTATTTCTTTGACATACGTAAAGGATTTGTAAATTTTGTTTTCCCTTTCTTCTTCTTCCAGTGGGTGAATAGTACGATGTTCATATTGTGTTATTAATGTTTTTATTATTTGTTGTGGAAAGGCGTTTTTTTTTGTAATATTTCTTTTATCTTTATTTTGTTACTGGTGTGGTATTCTGTATCACTGATTGAAAGAACTCTATTTATCAAGTTTTTGGCAGTGTTGAAGATTATTTGTTTAGGGTGCTGGGAAAAGAAATTGATTAGTCTACCGGACGAAGTTGGTTTTTGGAACCAATCCATTTTTAGTTGTCCTTGTTCGCGAATGACCACAGTGTCTAGGTAGGCTAATTTGTTGTTTGTTTCGATTTTAACTGTAAATGGTATTTTCTTATGGAAGCTGTTAAGGGAATTAAGAGTATGTTCGATGTCTTTCTCTTTTATGATGGCAAATATGTCATCCACATATTTTGTCAAGACTCGGGGTTTGTTTGGTAGTTTTTCCAGGCAACTGTTTAGGAGTTCTTCGAGAATGATGTCTGCTATAATCGGAGAAGCTGGATTTCCCATCGACATGCCATCTTTTTGTTGGTATGTTTTGTTGTCATAAACCAAATAATTGTTCTCAATTATGCAGAATCGCAGTAGTTCGAGAAATTTGGGCTTATTGATGAGCGTGTGTTCCTTAATTTTGTCCCAGTTATTACTGATAAGTTCTAGTGCCATTTTCAGTGGAATATTTGTAAAAAGTGATATTACGTAAAATGACACTAGAACTTTATCATTTTCCATTTTTAGCCCATGTAATTTGTTTTTGAATTGGAGTGAATCCTTTACATTAAATTTGGAATCTATTGTTAGATTTTTCAAAATACTGATGAGGTACTTGGCCAAGTTGTAACAGGGAACTTTTGTAGAAGAATATATAGGTCGTAGGGGAAGACCTTCCTTATGGATTTTAGGAAGTCCATTAAGTCTGGGTGCAACTGAATTATATGTAGTCATAATATGTTTTTGGCGTTGATCGATTATTTGGTTTTCAAATATTTAACAAGGCTGTTGTTTTTCTCTTGCAATTTGTTCGTGGGATCGCTTCGAATTGGCCAACATACATTTCTGTCTTCCAGCATTGTTTTCATTTTTGTTTCATAATCATGTTTGTATATTGCCACTGTGACGTTACCCTTGTCTGCTGAAACGATATAAATTTCTCTGTGTTTATGCAGAAATTGTTTTGTATCGTTGAGAATATTAGTTATATATTTATTGAACTCCGAAAACTTCCTCTTCTCCATACAATTATTTAACATATTTGCAAATTTTCCCGTACTTTCTCCTTTTCGTCATTATCGCTTATTGTTTGGATACAATCCTCACCCTCTGCAATAATTTTTAAGGAGTTAGAAGTGGAGTGAATAGTACTAGGTAGTGCGTACTTTAAAACTAGTGAAAGTAAGTACTTTATTTCATCTGGAATGGGAAAACTGGTTTTGTTGACAAACCACTTTTGATTTAGGCGATCCAACCCCCTGCTCAGGATGCTGTTGATTATTATAATTATAAGGGATGGTACTCTACTGTACTACTAGCTGTGGTTGATTATCGTTAATAATCGAAATTCAAATCGGAAACTTTTCTTTAAAAATTAACTAATTATTTATTTGTGTACACAGTTATAGATTTCTTTATATAAACGTAGGAAGTCCAGGGCGTTGCAATGATTCGAAGATATACGAAGATTCATATGTGAGACAACAGCATCGGCAACCAATTTTGAAAGAAATGTCAAAAAAAATATGCGATGTGGATGTTCCTGTAGTCTTAATTGGGGATTCCGCTTTTAGGTTTTCCGAATCTTTGATGAAACCATTTCCTTTCAGTACCACAGCTTCCGAAGAAGAAAAGAACTTCAACTACGCTCTTTCGAAATGTCGAAGAGTTGTTGAAAACTGTTTCGGACACCTTAAAGCAAGATTTAGGAGAATCGGAAAGGGTCTTGATAACCGAATCGATAAAAGCATCTTGATTATTAAAGCATGCTGTGTCTTACATAATTTTCTGAATGTTAATAATGATGAAATCAACATCCAATGGTTGCAAAATGCAAACAATAATTCGCATAGAGAGCAACCGGAACAATCAACACAGGTAGATGATGCAAGAAATACAACTTCCATTATCCGAAATGCCATCAAAATGCAATTAGGTAAGATCACAAAATACCTATACAACAAATGTACACATACTGCACATACTTAAGTATATACACATTACATATTTACATAACGCAACATATCGAAGAACGCAACGTCGCGACGCATGGTGAAGTGGTGCTTTTGTATAGCTCACACTCCACCGTCTTCTCCCATCGAGCAAAATACTTCTTGTATGTACATACATACATACATATAACATTTTCAATACTAAAAAAAAACACTAAACAAACATTTATTTTAAACACTTTTTATTTAACAATTTAAAAAAATTTGCGTTAAAGCTTTTTGTCTCATCGACCAAATCCTTCAATATAGCGATTTTTTGGTTTTCTATGTCTGAAGCTTTTTGATCATTTTTGATCAGTTGTCCTATTGACTACCGCAGTTGTCATATTGACTACCGTGGTTGTCATATTGACTACCAAAATTGACTATCGAGAATTGTTATATTGACTACCGCAGTTGTCCTATTGACTACCGCAGTTGTCATATTGACTACCGCAATTGTCTTATTGACTACCGCAGTTGTCATATTAACTACCGTGGTTGTCATATTGACTACCATAATTGACTATCGAGAATTGTTATATTCACTACCACAGTTGTCCTATTGACTACCGCAGTTGTCATATTGACTACAGCAATTGTCCTATTGACTACCGCAGTTGTCATATTGACTACCGTGGTTGTCATATTGACTACCAAAATTGACTATTGAGAATTGTTATATGGACTACCCTGTATTCAAATTAGATTTCGGTTTTCAACAAAAATTGTCATATTGACTACCGTAGTTGTCCTATTGACTACCGCAGTTGTCGTATTGACTACCGTGGTTGTCATATTGACTACCAAAATTGACTATCGAGAATTGTTATATTGACTAACGCAGTTGTCTTATTGACTACCGCAGTTGTCATTTTGACTACCGCAATTGTTCTATTGATTACCGCAGTTGTCATATTGACTACCTCAGTTGTCCTATTGACTATCGCAGTTGTCATATTGACTACCGCAATTGTCCTATTTTCTACCGCAGTTGTCATATTGACTACCAAAATTGACTATCGAGAATTGTTATATTGACTACCGCAGTTGTCCTATTGACTACCGCAGTTGTCATATTGACTACCGCAATTGTCCTATTGACTACCGCAGTTGTCATATTGACTACCAAAATTGACTATCGAGAATTGTTATATTGACTACCACAGTTGTCCTATTGACTACCGCAGTTGTCATATTGACTACCATAGTTGTCATATTGACTACCGCAGTTGTCATATTGACTACAGCAGTTGTCATATTGACTACCGCAGTTGTCATATTGACTACTATAGTTGTCATATTGACTACTATAGTTGTCGTATTGACTACCGCAGTTGTCATATTGACTACTGCAGTTGAAATAGCAGATCGGTTCAAATATGCAAAACTCTTGGATACAGAGAAATACAAATTAGCTTTCAAATCAACAAACACAACTTCACAACTCTACACCAACCTTAAAACAAAAATAGCCAAATTGGAACATTCGAATTTAATTTACAAAATTAATTGTAATGGAAATCCAGACGAAGAATGTAACCAAACTTGTATAGGAAAAACCAAACAAAAACTTAAAAGCAGACTAGCAGGGCACAAATCCGATATCAAGAGTAGCGCAATACAAAAGACAGCCCTGGCATCACATTGCATAGCTTTCAAGCACTCCCCTGACCACTCTAACGTCAAAATCAAAAACACTCCATTACCAAGACCGGAATCTTTCGTACGTTTCACTCTCCAAAACCCGTTTGTTTACATTGTTGTATTTGTAATTTTGACAATTAGTCTATGAATAGATGTGAGCACAAACAAAAAAAAAACGATGCCGTGGGCTAGCGGCACTTTGCAAAGCAAAAACAAAATGGAGGGGTTAATAAGTTTTGTCAGGTTTTTCTTTTTACTTTTTTCGATGAAAAAGTCAGTTTTAAGCTTTAATTTTGCAGGCATTTTGTGGATAGTGAACCAATGTACCTTTTTGTCTTGAAAAAAGCATGTTCAACATCAGTTTATTATAATTAATTCACTAATTTACAGTGATCACTACGAAATTCTTTATATTTCATAATAAACCTCGGATTTTTGTATCAAAGATGCGTTCGAAGAACCATCAAGTTAAGGGTGCGAGCGCAATTTTGTATTGAATTCTAATAAATTTTCGTTAACGAACGGCCCAAATATTTTGTTTGCAAGTAATTAAAATCTGTATCAATTTAATTAATCCAAGTATATTTATAGTTTGTTTTTAATGATTTAAGCTTGCAACTATTTTTCAATTCCATTATGATTAATAAATATTAAATTTAAAAAAAAAGAGCTATAATCGAAAAATATCTTATCCATAACATTCTTGATTGATGGAAGCATACATGTATTTGCTATCAAAAAAAACTATGCATCAAAGGAACACCAATGTTTTAAAAAAAGTAATCAGAACGATTATAGCGAATCTGTTGAATAAATGCAGAGCAAATAAAATGCAAATTTTGACATATATGACAAAATGAAAACGTCTTAAAATCGTTCTGAATTCATGCACAACTAATTCAATAGAACATGTAATCGTCATGAATGTTTATTGTTGACGTACAGAAGTTTTTTTTAGTGAGTTTCCACAGTTTAACGCAAAATATAATTTTCATTCATTTCTTAAAAATGTTTAGTTACCAAAGTTCAAGTTTATTTATTATTGTTTGAAGGGTATGTTTAGTAAAAGTGCTGCTAAAAATGAAACAAATTAATGAGTTTTACGTACATGTTTTTCTTAATATAGTAAATACTTCCATAGATTACATTTCATAAATGCAGGACATGGAAGAATATATACATAAACAATAGTTTCAGGTATAAAGCAGAGGTTAGTGTAGAAAAATATTTTTGAGAAAGCCAATAATATTTTAGGTATGTTCATTAAAGAAATTTCCGCTTCGGCTAACCTTCATCAACTTTTTAGAAAAAAAATTAGCATTAATAGCAGCCAATTATTTCATAGCATAATTAATTTTTCAGATTGTAAAATGACTAGAAATTTTCATACGCTACAAAATTCGTAATTTTATGCGTAAACATAGAAGTTAACATTATTTAGTTAAGAAGTATGGATTTTGACGCATTTACCGGTTTTTTTCTATTGGGTGTTCGGTTTCCCCATACTGGAATAAAAAAAAGTTACTTAAATCTATTTATTGCACTCATTTAGTTGGTATTGTGTGTAAACATATTGCCTATTTCTATTCCTTAAAGATGCTTTACACAAAGCAACTTATTTTTAAAACATGGTTCCCTCAAATTTGTATTCCAAAATTCTAACTCTAACAAAGTCCCTTAAAAAGAAATCTTCAGGAATATTTCTGCAACAAACAAAACTAAAATTTGGTCTTGCAATTATCGAACTGCTTAAATGATGAAAATACTAATCTAATTGAGGAATCTGAACTAGCTTAATTTGGCAATGGAACTTCACAAGTATGCTTCTCGTAAAAAAAAACTTCTAACGTCGCCAAAAAAATGCTCTAAGCAAACAATAGTTGAAAAAATTGTCTGTTTTGTTGTTTTAGAAAGTATTGAGTTACACTTTTGTCCATTTCCAATTATACTTAACCAGTTGCAGCGCATGTTGCGTTCACAAATAGGTAGGTAGAAATGGCGAACTCAGGGCAGACCTAGCCTGAGATCCAATTAGCGCTGTAGTGCGCCGTTTTGATACCAAAACTCGTTTGACCTGTGAAAGAAAGGAGAAGATTTATAGCGATTAAATTAGAGCCATTTTGTCGCATTGAGAAAAGAGATTAGGTCTCTAATCTTTGTCTCAGATAGCTCATCCAGTTCGTGAAAGAATGCTTTCCCAAAGCATTTCATTCTAGTGCTTGCCAAGGCAGGACATTTGCAGAGGAAATGGATTATCGTTTCACTTTCTCTTTGGTCGCCGCAACTACGGCAAAAGGTATTATAAGAGATACCCAACTTCTCTGCATGAACTCCTATGGGCCAATGTCCGGTACAAACCGCAACAATCCTGGCTATGTCCTGTCTTGGCCTGCATAGAAGATCGTTTGTACGGGTTTTATTATAGGTGGGCCATATCTTCCTAGATATAATGCAGTTGGGTAAATTGCTCCACCTTCGGTTTGATTCAGTTTGGTAGATGGAAAAGATTTTACCCTTCATAGCACCAAGAGGAATGTTAACCATTTCCGCAAGTGAGCTATGAAGGGCCGATCCTTGCCTGGCTAGCTCGTCGGCCCGTTCATTTCCCACGATACCACTATGGCCCGGAACCCAGATCAGGGTGATACCGAGGTTAATGTTCAGGCTCGCAAGCTCATCGCGACATTGCTGGACCAATTTAGATGAGGATGTAGCCGAGTTAATGGCTTTGATAGCTGCCTGACTGTCTGTGAAGATAGCCGCATTTCGGTTTTGGTTTGGGCTTTGTTTAAGAATCTTACATGCCTCCCTAATTGCCAGCAGTTCAGCCTGAAAAACACTAGCAAAGTCAGGAAGCCTAAAGGATTTAGCTACATTTAGGGACTCAGAAAAGATCCCAGAACCAACTCCGCACTCCATCTTTGAGCCGTCAGTAAAGATGGTTGTATCGAAACCTATCGACACGATGTCATCCTCCCAATCCTCTCTGGATGGGAAAAAGACCTTAAAACCCCTACTAAGGCTCAAAGTAGGAGTGCAGTAGTCAGTGTCTACCGAGATAATATCTGGGGGAATCAATTTCGCTGTGTTGCTGTGACCATAAGGTTTTGACAACCAGCTGTTTGATTCCTTCAGCCTAATAGCGCTGCAGGAAACTATGTATTTAATAAAAAGGTCGATTGGTAGAAGATCCATAATAACGTTTAAGGCGTCCGTTGGGCACGTACGCATGGCCCCTGTGGTGCCCACGCAAGCTGTTCTCTGAACCTTCTTTAGCTTATCGATATTATAGGCTTTGCTAAGAGCAGGCCACCACACAATCGAACCATAAGTTAAGATTGGTCGTACTACGGCTGTGTACGTCCATAAAATCATCTTCGACTGAAGTCCCCACTTTTTGCCGAAGGTTTTGCTGCAGGCGTAGAAGGCAACACAGGCCTTCTTAACCCGCACTTCAATATTTCGCTTCCAGTTTAATTTAGGGTCGAGTATAACTCCCAAATATTTTGCACTGGAAGACAATGATAGGATTTGACCGTTGAGTCGAGGTAGCGTGAAAGGCGGTACTTTAGTTTTGGTGGTAAAGAGCATCAGTTCAGTTTTACTTTGGTTAACTCCTAGTCCACAACTAGTGGCCCAGCTGCTAACTTTCTTCAAAGCTGACTCCGTGATTTCACTAATCACAGAGGTGTACTTTCCTGACACCAATAGCACCAAATCATCCGCATAGGCTACCGCCTTCACTCCACATCTCTCTAAATTAACGAGAATTGTATCCATGACCAGAAGCCACAAGAGAGGCGAAAGGACACCACCCTGGGGTGTTCCCCTACTTACGTGTTTTGTTGCGGTTGTATTGCCTAGAGTGGCTTGAATCTTCCTACCACTGAGCATGGAGATAATCCATTCTCGAATGAAGTATTCTACACCGAACTTCACGAGCGATTCTTCTATGGATTCGGTTAGGACATTGTTAAAAGCACCTTCTATGTCTAAGAAGGTGGCAAGAGTAAATTCTTTATAATGGATTGTTTTTTCTACAGTACGCACTACCTCATGGAGGGCAGTCTCCGTAGATTTGCCCTTAAGATAGGCATGCTGAGAGCTTTCGAGAGGTCTTCCATCTAGGATTTCTCTAATATGGTAATCAAGAATGCGTTCCAAGGTTTTAAGCACAAAAGATGTTAAGCTTATTGGTCTGAAATCCTTCGCAGATTCGTGACCACGCCTACCCACTTTCGGGATAAAAACTACCTTCACCTGTCTCCACGACATGGGCACATGTTTGAGAAGGAGGCATCCTTTGAAAATTTGTTCCAGCCATGGAGCTGCCACATCATGCAACTTTTGAAGCATAACTGGCAGTATGCCATCCATGCCTGGGGATTTATATGGAGAGAAAGTATTGATGGCCCACACAATATTTTCTCTGGTTATGACGGAATTGATTTGCTCCACATGAGCTACGTTTAGCTCTGTGGTTTCACGCAGTTCGGGGTTGTCGCTCTCGCAACCCGGAAAGTGCGTCTTCATCAGTAGCTCAAGAGATTCGGCTGGAGAGGCTGTCCAGGTTCCATCAGGCTTTTTCAGAAATGAAGGATTACAATGTTCCTTCGATAGAACTTTGCTGAGCCTTGCGGAGTCCTTTATGTCTTCGATTGATTGACAGTAATCTCTCCAGCCTTGTCTTTTGGCTGATGACAGGGCTTTCTTGTAAATTTTAAGAGAGTCTTTATACGGTTGGTAAAACTTATGTTTGTGGCAGATGTTAAAAATTGTCCTCGTCATTTTCCTAAGACTGGACAGTTCTTCATTCCACCAAGAAGGAAGGGTTTTACGGCTGTATTTAACTGGGCAAGAGACTCTAAAAGCTTTACTTATAGAAGTTTCAAAGGTTTTCACCTTTGATTCAAGGTCTACTATCGATTCTGCTAGACTCGGTAAGTTGCTCAGTTTGGAATTAGCAATTTGACTGAATTTCTTCCAGTCAGTTCTTCTGGGATTTCTATAAGGTGGAGGGTTTTTCGACTCGAAATTAATTTGAAAAAGAATCCACTTGTGATCCGAAAACGAATTCAAAGGGGAAACTCTCCAATTCTCCACTAATAAATTACGGTTGTTTACTAAAGTAACATCAAGCACATCCTCCCATCCATCATAATTTTCCGAGCTCGGAAAGACGAAAGTGGGAGTATTGCCTCTGTTACAAATGGTCATATTATGTGCAATAATAAAATCAAAAAGTGACTCACCTCGTTCGTTGATTTCAGAGCTTCCCCAAAGGGTATGCCGAGCATTCGCGTCGCCTCCGATCAGAAGGTTTGCCTTATCGATCTCAGCTTTGTTTATAATTTTGCGCACCTCCTCCGGAGGTGATAATGCGTTCACAAATAATTTAAGTAAACAAAATACAGCACTAATAAATCATTAAATATGTATTTGGTCAATTTTATTTTATTTAATATACATTAACAACATTTATTTGGATTGAAATTAAAAAGCTATACAAATCTTCCAATTTAAGACCATGTCAGCACTTCATATTTTGTTGGTTAGGATTGTTTAGTTTTTGAACGAGGCCATGCAACATTCAAAATGAAGCATTTAGATGGGGCTGATTACTATAATGAAGCATTTTGATGGGCCTGAGGACTAAATGTGAGAATGTGTTTGGTTTTGGTTACGTGTCAGTTTAACTTTGTAGTGTGTAGACAAAAGAAATCATTATTGAATATAAATGTAACAATAATATTGTTGTAAGTAATTAATGTATTGTGAACATTTTTGTAAACATTTCTTAACATTATTTATCAATGCCAATATAGAAACCATTTGTTCACCTGATGATGTCCATATACATGGACGAAACGTAGTGACAAAAAGAAAATATTTGTTTCATTTGACTTGAAGCCCATTTAATAACAACAATATATTCTAGAGTATTCTAATTAAACAAAAAGTTGGATTATTTACATTTTACCGAGGTTTCCCTTCTTTAAAAATGTTATCAACCCAACACTGTTATGGACTTTTAAACAACTAATTGTTGCTATTTAAAGAAATACCTTTCCTTGACACCTTGCATACATCGCAAAGTATGTTTGTAATTGCCCTCAATAGTTAAGAATCAATAAACTTTGATGATTGATTTATTTTTTATAGTGAGAAAGGATAAAACCTAGCAAAAGCAAAACAGATGAAAGAGTTTAAACGAATATCTATTTTTACCTCTGCCCATTAATGTTTTATACAAAATCAAAGCTTGATTTGCAATACAATTAAATTCGCATATTGTGACTTCGGTTATAACGACATTTCGGTTATAACGACGAAACTTAAGGCTAAAGATTGGTTTTACACTAAGTTTTTACTAATATCTTCCGGTTATAACGACTTCGACTCTAACGACCATAAATACGGTTGTGGTTTATCATAAAGTTCGGATATAACGACCAAAAATAAAATAGATATGAGAGAATGTTCGATATAGATTACTCCTTTTTCCTATGTTCGATGTCTCGACATGTTACAGTTATGTTTATTTGAATGCATCAAGAGCTTATTTTGTTTGATGCAAATTTGAGTGAATTGTGTGATATTTTTCATTGAGAACTGCTTAGTTGATGCAAGGTAAGAAGACGATTTATTCTTTCAGTTTCGGGGAAAAATTAATGTGTTTCATTATATAGAATGGTATCTAAAAAAAAGAAAAACGTTCACTGTTGAGGAAAAAAGGATGCCATAGTTCGAGGAGATTACCGACCCTGTGAAATGATGATGTGGATGAAGCCGGATTTGTTACAAGTTAAAACCTGTCAAAACTTGAAATTTAAAGGAGAAAAAACACTGGTGGAAATATGTCAAAAGAAAGAATTACCGTGCTTGTTGGAGCAAATATGGACGGACGGTTTGGAAAAAAGAAAACTGCTTGTTATTGGCAAGTCAAAAAATCCCAGATGTTTCAAAGGAACTAAGTGCTTGCCATTACGTTATGCAGAAACACAATTGCTAATTGCTTTAAGCATGCTGGCTTGCAGATTGGAGAAGAAGAACAGTTTGAGCAAAAGAATAATTGACACTTTTTTATTGGGTTGCACTGATAAACAAAACAATCATCGGATACAGCATGGGAGTAAGATGTTACCGTGGACGACTAGACCAAAGAGAAAAAACTAATCGAGAGAGCCAAACTTCCTCGTCTCCGTCCCTTCGAAACCTCTTACTCTCATTTTTTATAGCGTGTTGAATTCGTATCGGTGTATACATGTTTTCACCTCGGAGAAGAGTACACACAAAAAACATCATTTCCGGGAAATGCGACATTTTTCATTTTTGTTTATTGATAGCCAAGAAGGCTATGTTTTTTTAAAGTCTCATTATAATATTTGTATTTCTCATGAATTTCTTTTTTTTTTAATTTTGCTAACATCTTGTTGTTTTTATATCTACAAAAATACTCCTATAATTCAAATTAATTCTAGCAAAACATTTTTGTTTGTCAATAAATAACGGAAGAAGTTATACCGGTAGTTGGTGGTGAATTTGTTTTTCTCTTCTTTTTCTCTAAGTTACAGATAGATGGCAGGAACAACCAAAACAAGAAAGGATGTGCGCAGAAAGTGTTTAACAAGGTTAAGGCTTTTTAGATTAGACTTTATTTGTATATATTTATTTATTTATTATTTATTTATTTATTTATTTATTTATTTATTTATTTATTTATTTATCTACGACATGAAAATATCAACAGATTTGAAAAAAAAAACTAGAACAAAGTAAAATAAATTATAAATATAATGTATGTACATGTATGTACAGAAATAAATAATTAAGGTAAAAATCAACATATTTGAGAGAATTTTTTAAAGTTTCTCTGGACATGCAAAATATATCAACATCTTCATGGGCAATATTAAACAGATTGATACTACGACAAATAGGCTCCCGCTGACCATGCAAGGTAGAGTGGCGTTCCGCATACAACAATTCTCTTGATCTTAATGATCTTGACGGTGCATAAACATTCATTAAAAAAAGTAAATTATCACATTTAATTGAAAAACATAAAATATCACGTATAAAAATAACACTAAAAACCTTCCTTCGCTTTTCAAGAGTTTCAAAACCCAACAACAAACATTTAGAAGTATAGTTTAAAGAGACATTAACAGGTAAAACAAAATTTCTCAAAGCAAATATCAAAAAACATTTCTGCATTCTTTCAATTCTGTTTACGTTTTTTACTGTAGTAGGAAACCAAACAATGCTGCAATACTCAAGGACCGGTCGGACTAAGGAACAATAAAGAGACTTCACCGTATAAGGATCCTTAAAATCAGAGGAATTTCTTTTAATAAATCCTAAAAGGGAATTAGCTTTTGAAACTATGCAGTCAACATGGCGCTCAAAACAAAGTTTGGAATCAAAAACTACACCAAGATCTTTTATTTCAAATACCCTTAATAGTTTAATGTCATTCATTAAATAATCCGACAAAATTGGATGCAAAATGCGATTATAAGTCATTACAGCACATTTGTCATAATTAAGCACAAGGTCATTAGTAATACACCAATCATGAAATCTATTAAGTTCATCTTGGAAGGAAAAACAATCGTTAATAGATTTTATTTCTTTGAAAATTTTTATGTCATCAGCAAATATAAGAACATGACAATTACGAAAAACACTTACAAGATCATTAATGTACAATAAAAACAAAGAAGGACCCAAATGGCTTCCTTCTGGTACACCCGACAAAGCTAAGATTTCCTTAGAACGATAGTTGCCTATGTAGACAATCTGTTTTCTTCCTAATAAATAAGATTCAAACCATTTTAAAACTGAGCCATCAAAACCATAAGCTTTAAGTTTTGCCAACAAAATATTCAAGTTAGTTCTGCTAAACGCTTTTACAAAATCTGTGTAGCACACATCAACCTGTGCACCGGATTCCATAACAGATGAACAAAAATGGGTAAACTGAACTAAATTTGTGCACGTTGATCGACCTTTATAAAACCCGTGTTGAAATTTAGAAATAGAATTACCAATTATGTAAACAATTTTTTGGTGCATACGTTTGTCCAAAAGTTTGGGCACTACTGGCATATGGCAAATAGGCCTATAATTAATTACTAAATCCTTCATTCCAGATTTGAATAGAGGAATTATACATGAAGTCTTCCATTCATCTAAATAAGTTCCTGTTGAAAGGGATTTATTAAAAATTATTTGTAAAGGCAGACTTAAGACGGAAGCGCATGATTTTAAAACAATTGGGTAAATCCCAAGCAAATCTGGAAAAATTGTAGGCTTAAGCTCTTTAAGCGCAGTAAAAACTTCATCAAATTCAACAAACATGGTACAACAATCTGTTATGGGTGCTAAATTACATGGAAAACTTGAAAACGAGTTAGACGAACTATACATTTTTTGAAAATGACTAGCAAACATTTCAACTATACTAGCAAACATTTCAACTATTTCATTTGAATTTGTTGATGAAACTTCATTATATTGCATGCGATCAGGAAAACCAACACTGTTTCGCTTATCATTTACAAATCTCCAAAAGGCCTTAGGATTACGTTTTAAATTTTGTTCAATTGACTGGCAATAGGAACTATACAAAAATTTAGATAAAAACAGAAATTCTTTTCTAAGTCGACAGAAAAATTCATAGTCCGAGAGCAAATTAGAAGTTTTAAATTTTGTATGAGCTCTTGTTTTCGCATTTTTGAGTTTTAATAAACGTGCATTATACCAAGGTGGATGATTATTTACTCTTTTTAATATTTTAGGCACATATAGATTTAAACCTTCAAAATAAATATCCAAGAAGGTGTTGAAACATTCACTTAATGTATTGTATTTCAGTTTACATTCCCAATTAATAGAATCAAAAAAGCGATTTAATGAAGATAAGTTATTACAATTAAATTTAAAGATAAAACTTTCATTATCATTAAAATTAGAAAGATTATTAAAATTAAAGTTTTCAAAACTTATTTGCATAGCCTTGTGATGAACAGTTTGATAATAAAGGGGAACATTCAAATAATTTAGATTTTAAATCTTCATTAACAAACAAAAGGTCCAAAAGTCTATTTAATGAATTATAAATACAATTTATTTGCTTAAAGCCGAGAGAAAATAAACTATCAATTACAATTATTTCAGACTCAGAATTTATTCGACTAGGTAACATTTTATCATCATTTAATTTACGTTCCCAATAAATATCACCTAAATTAAAGTCACCAAGAATACATACATTTAAATCATTATATTGAGAAAGAATAGATTCAATATTAAAGATATGCTTGTTGAAGACAGTCGCAGATGATTGAGGTGGAATGTAGCTTAAAAAAAGTAGCAGGTCTTTTGATGCAACCACATGTATCCTGATACAGAGTTGTTCGATGTTGAGAACATTTTCTTCCAACACAACATCCAAGTTAAAAGCATAAGCCCGAATTGGACGGCGAACAGCCACAAGTATACCCCCTCCGCGACTTTTAGAGATGTCAAACCGATCAAGAAGAAAGATTGAAAATATGTTGACATCAAATATCGGGTGATTTTTTAAGAGCTTGAGAACTTTTTTTAAAAAAAAAACGCATAAAATTTGCAAAATATCATCGATTCTTTATTTGAAACGTTAGATTGGTCCATGACATTTACTTTTTGAAGATAATTTCATTTAAATGTTGACCGCGGCTGCGTCTTAGGTGGTCCATTCGGAAAGTCCAATTTTGGGTAACTTTTTCGAGCATTTCGGCCGGAATAGCCCGAATTTCTTCGGAAATGTTGTCTTCCAAAGCTGGAATAGTTGCTGGCTTATTTGTGTAGACTTTAGACTTGACGTAGCCCCACAAAAAATAGTCTAAAGGCGTCAAATCGCATGATCTTGGTGGCCAACTTACCGGTCCATTCCTTGAGATGAATTGTTCTCCGAAGTTTTCCCTCAAAATGGCCATAGAATCGCGAGCTGTGTGGCATGTAGCGCCATCTTGTTGAAACCACATGTCAACCAAGTTCAGTTCTTCCATTTTTGGCAACAAAAAGTTTGTTAGCATTGAACGATAGCGATCGCCATTCACCGTAACGTTGCGTCCAACAGCATCTTTGAAAAAATACGGTCCAATGATTCCACCAGCGTACAAACCACACCTAACAGTGCATTTTTCGGGATGCATGGGCAGTTCTTGAACGGCTTCTGGTTGCTCTTCACTCCAAATGCGGCAATTTTGCTTATTTACGTAGCCATTCAACCAGAAATGAGCCTCATCGCTGAACAAAATTTGTCGATAAAAAAGCGGATTTTCTGCCAACTTTTCTAGGGCCCATTCACTGAAAATTCGACGTTGTGGCAGATCGTTCGGCTTCAGTTCTTGCACGAGCTGTATTTTATACGGTTTTACACCAAGATCTTTGGGTAAAATCTTCCATGTGGTCGAATAACACAAACCCAATTGCTGCGAACGGCGACGAATCGACATTTCACGGTCTTCAGCAACACTCTCAGAAACAGACGCAATATTCTCTTCTGTACGCACTGTACGCATTCGTGTGGTTGGTTTAATGTCCAATAAAGTAAACTGAGTGCGAAACTTGGTCACAATCGCATTAATTGTTTGCTCACTTGGTCGATTATGTAGACCATAAATCGGACGTAAAGCGCGAAACACATTTCGAACCGAACACTGATTTTGGTAATAAAATTCAATGATTTGCAAGCGTTGCTCGTTAGTAAGTCTATTCATGATGAAATGTCAAAGCATACTGAGCATCTTTCTCTTTGACACCATGTCTGAAATCCCGCGTGATCTGTCAAATACTAATGCATGAAAATCCTAACCTCAAAAAAATCACCCGATATTTCGCTTGTATTGATGTGAGCATGAAGCCAAGTTTCAACAAAAACAAATACATCATATTCATTATTTGAATCAATTGCGAAATAGAGCTCTCTTCGTTTCGAAGAGAACCCCCCCATGTTTTGATAATAAATGCAGAGATAATTATTTTTATTGATGACAGCGGCGGCAGCGGCAGCGGCGGTGGTAGATGTAGGCTGAGAAGAAGAACTTGCAGTTTTATTTGAGTCTATGTTAGAAAGTATCTCCGAGTCGCAAATAAGTTTTTTGTGTGTCGACGGAATTCTCTCACATAAACCTGTTTTGGCCAATTACTAGCAGTAAGAACTTCATTGGCAAAATCTTCTGGCACTCCAATTTTAAAAGTTATGTATTCCAGAAATGCAGGGTCAATGTCTTTTTTAATAAGCTTAAAGCACTTAACATCAGGTTTATTTATTTTAAGTTTGTTTGAGACATAATCTATTACAGATTCACATGATGTGGAATTTGAGAATTTAGACACATGAAACCATTTAAGTTGAGGGAGAGAGATAACATTCATATTGCTCTCCATCTCATCAATCCCAACAACACAATTTTTCTGCTGTTTATTATGTAAGTCTCTCTTATTTTCAGTTAGATTTTGCATATCACTAGTTTTGCTTGGGCAAGAGTTTACATGTTTTGATGCACAATTTCTTGAAGAACCACTTTCCGTAATATCAGATGCTGAATTATCGTTTAGGTGTTTATTTAATGTACAAGGCGACTTGGCATGCATCGGCAAAGGTGGGACTATAATGGTTTTATCACTTTCTATTACTACAGGTAAGGAAGGAACAGGGGAACTGTTTGGATTAAGAGATAACTCTTCAAGTTTTAGTTTAAGAGAGTCAACAACAGAAAAAAGCGCGCCAAATTCAGAGTATATCTAATAATGAGTAGGGACACTCTCTACACATATGCAACACCTACTAATACAATTAAAAATGAACAATAAAACAAAACAAAAAATTATTATGAGTGAAAACAGGTCAAATGTATCCATTTTAATCCTTACCTGACATAGCTAATGTTAGAAAGATACACAATCGGTTTTCCCAACACCAACACAATACACCTTCGATCGTATGATACATAAACGAGGTCTTTTTTCATAATGGATTTTTAAAGGCGATCCAGTTTGATCACATGTGTGTGTGTGGTTTTGCTGTGCTTTTCATTAATTGAATGTGACCAGCCTCTACTCTTCTTTTATTTATTGTGTCACTTTTTTATTTTATAAATTATACCTCTTATTTAATTTTTAAATAAATGTATCGTTCTGAAATATGAAAATTGCAACTTCATCTTTGTTTTGTTCTTCTAAAAACATAAACAAAGCTATGTTTAGCGTAGTATAAGAAACAGTATTTTTTACTTCTTTAGTACGTATTTAAAACAGCTGGTAACACTAAAATGTAATTAGGGGTGGAATAGGAATTGTTTACATTTTTTCATTATGCATTTTTAAAGGCGATCTGGTTTGAATTGTATTCATTTGTGCGGAAGTGTTTCAGTGAGTTGAATAAAGGTTGACTTGTGTATCTTAAAAGTGATTGAAATAAAAATTAAAATGGGTAAACATTATTTAAAGTGTTTGGCATGCGGTCGAGAAGAAGAAGTTAATTCTGGTGTTAAATATTTTAAACTGCCAGAAAATATAGAAAGGTAAGCAATATTTGCTGTTTTGTTATTGAAAATGTAAAAATTGCAACGGTTTTTTTGTGTTGAGTACAAAAAATACATTTAAAATCTCTGGTTTTATAATCTCAGGCTATGATTATGTTTTTTTGTTATAAAAGATGTACGATCTGAACGCTTTTTTAGTTTGTGGTAGTAGATTGTGTGGTTTTTGATCAATTTAAATTTTGGTTGTAACTTCGCGCCCTTTCAGCGTTTTGTAAACACAATAACATCAACTGCCTGAGATTACGATCAGACTTAAAATACGGTTAAAAATAATTATTTTTTCTTTCTTCAGGAGAACAAAGTGGTTAAGTGCTATTTACAAACCACATTTGTTAGAACAGCAAATTTCACGAAATTTAAGGGTGTGCGAAAATCATTTCTCAAAAGATATGCTTTCCGCTTCCAAAATTCGTTTAAAATTGTCGGCTATACCTGACTTAAATATTTTAAAAACCTTAACTGACACTGCAGAAGGTGAGACGAATAAGGGGAATATGAATACAACACAAGAAGACGAGAGTTTAGAAGTGAAAGTGGTTTCTAATCAAGAGCAATTGGAGTTTTTAGAGGAAGGAGTGGGCAAAATCCAAAGTGCTGAATTACTCGAAATCTTTGAAGCAGATGAACCGCTTAGCGAAATTATTCAAGTTGGAGAATCAATCGAAGCGAAAACCTCATATAGAGAGCATAAGGCAACGCAGACAAACATCAAGGAAACAGCCGAGGTATTTCAATTAAGAAAAGAGTGTAAGAATTTAAAAAAAGAAATTGAAATTTTAAAAAAACAAAAATGTTCAGATGCTGCGTATTTAGAAAAAACAAAAAAACGTTTTACCTAAAGAGTTAGCTCGAATTGTTGAAGCTCATATTGCAAACTATAAAAAAAAACAGAAAGAATGGAGGTACTCTTCGAGTATACCATATCCTCAAGAATTTCAATGCAACTATGAAAAAATCTAGCAATAAGCATAAATATTTAAGCGTTACACATATGTAAAACATTATTTATAAGACCTAAATAAAATTACTCTAAAAAATGATATACATATGCCTTTATTTTTCGGAACACCATATGCTACAGTCAAAAGAAAAATTCTTTTTCTTCCTTCTCTTTTACACTGTAACACTTCTTATTACCATCTATTTCTCGTGTTTGTGTGACATAGCGGTAATTTAAAATATGAACTCAGAACGAAAATTTGGAGAGTGTCCCTACTCATTATTAGATATACTCTGGCCAAATTGAATAAACATATCACGAAGTGAAAGTTTAGCACAATCAGAGCAATGGAATTGAATTTTCGAGTTAGGTTTTAATAGATCTTTATAAGTATCTTCGGAAATCTCAGCACACAACTTATGATATGCATTTCCACACATTAAACCGCACTTTACACCTTTATCTTTTAAAATATTAGAGCATCCAAAGCATCTAAGACTCGGTTTTAAGTTAGCCATTCTGAAAACACAACCTCGCTCTTCAACAACTCTTCGACTACTACTATATATGAACGAGTCCATGTTTTTTTATAAATGAATGTTATGTTTATTTCAATAGTAATACTTTAACTATTAACTTAACTACTGTATTATCTAAAATATACTGCATTGAATTATTTTACATTGAATTATAAAAGGCGGAAATAATAAAGTTCTATAGTTTACCGGGAATATTTATATAAAATATCCATATCTTCTGCAATTGCGTTATCAATAGATATTTTCTTAAACTTAGTGTTAACGTAACATTTATTTGTCATGAATTACTTTTTCAACTTTTTTATACACCATAAAAATCAATTATAAAATTTGGCTGTAATAATAATTACTTGAACACAGCATTTTCTATGTTTATAGTTATTTAGGTTTAGCCCTTAACTTTGATTTGCATTTATTTATGAATAGCCTAAAAAGTTTAGCAAACATCTATGAATAAGCCACAATGCACTTTCAGAAAAACTGTAGTTAGAACTTTCCCTGACAGATTTTTCCTTGTCGCTATATAACTGAAAGATAAGATATAAATAGTTAGAACTAAAAAACTTATGAAAATGATGCATAAGACTTAAATTTTGGTTGAAGAACAAATTTGTTTTTTTATTTTCACAAAACCACTGAACTAGCGAGAATACAAATATTTTTACTTTTGTACAAAAGTACTTTTCGGCTTATGTAGTTAAGCCTTTAAAAGCAACGCACTAGCTTAGTGGAAAGCAGTAAGAATAGCTTATCACCTATTCACAAATCTTATGCAATGAAAATTGGCAACAGAAGTAACAAGTTGACGGTCTTTTTATTTAGTGTCTACTTAAATCACTTAATTTCAGCATATTGGAAATGTCGTGAGTAATGTAAAGAAAATAAACAACGAGTACACACAAATAAAATAGAAATGGAAAAAAGAGATGAGTATATAAAAATGTTTTCAATGTTCCATGTTTACATTCTGTAATTCTCGTTTTCAATGTTCCTGCAACTCTCGCATCGACAAAATTAAGTCGATAAACTCTGAAAATTGAAACAAATCTGAGTTTTTTTTTGCATCTTTCAACGGTCTGAGCGAAAATTAAACGCATAAACTCAGCTAATAATACAAATAATAGTAGTAGTGCTTTCAGAGTTTTATGTTTCTAGGTCCTAATTCTCATTGGACTGTTGCACCACCTAATTTATTTTACTTACTTAATGATTAAAACTGGCATCAAAGAACTAACTTATATTTCTCTAAATGCGTAATTTTTTTTTTTTTTTTTTTTTTTTTTTTTTTTTTTTTTTTCCGCAGGAAGGTGAGAAATCTTCATGAGACACTATAAGCCCGGTGCTTATAGTAGTGTCAGATTTTTACTGACTAAAACTCACCTCCCTTATCTTCTATATTATTACTACAACTAAGTCCAGCTTAACAAGTAGTTTTAGCGTCATTTTGTTCGCGTTTTGTCAGGAAGCTCCCCAACGAGAGGACCTGAAGATTCCACAAAATTCGAGTGGAGAGATTAATTTGTTTCCGCTAGATCAGAAGGTCTTGTTCGGTGCAGACGCCGAAAAACGAACGCCTCGCTAACAGATTGTTGGATTAAGTTATTACTATGAGTTCTAAGTCGTGATCTTAGCTCTGTAGCAAATTTTTTAATTTCGTCTTCTACATATTTTATATTTAAATCTCTATGTAAGTCGCTATTTCTTACATACCATGGAGCATTTACTATTATTTTAAGTACTTTGTTTTGGTATGTTTGCAAAATTTGTATATTTCTTTCGTTGGTACAACCCCAAAGTTGTATACCGTACGTCCAAACTGGTTTCAGTACTTGCTTATAAATAAGAAGCTTGTTATAAACGCTTAGATTGGAATATCTTCCAATAAGCCATGTCAATTCGCGTAATTTAGAATTGTTTTTGAATCTTCATTGTTCTGGCACCTAACAAGAGTAATTAATTTCACTTCATATTCGAAAAAAAAATGTTCACCGAACTCGCCTCTCAATAAGTCCATTGTTGCGCGTGCTGTGTGGCATCTGGCACCGTCTTGTTGAAACCACAGTCAAGCTCTTGCATTTTAGGCAAAAAAAAGTTGGATATCATCTCACGGTAGCGCTCACCATTCACAGTTACGTTACGATTCGCATCATCTTTGAAGAAGTACGGTCCAACGATGCCACCAGCCCATAAACCGCACCAAACTGTGACTTTTTCTGGTTGCATTGGTAGCTCTTGCAATGCTTCTTGCTGATATTCACTCCGAAATCGACAATTCTGCTTATTTACGTACCCATTGAGCCAAAAATGAGCTTAGTCGCTCGCTGGAAGAAGCGCGCGATAAACTTTCTTAACAGAACACGCATTTTGATAATAAAATTCAATAATTTGCAAGCGTTGTTGTTTGTTTGTAGGACGATTCATGGTTTAAATATAGACCAAACTGAAAATGTTTGACAGTGAAACAAAACACGAAACGTGCGTCAGCTGTTTAAACCACTATTGCCAAAAAGATAATAGCTACAAAATCACCCTTTACCTTAAAAAGGACTCTTTTGTTTTCAAAAGGATTTTTTTCTTGATAAGCTATTCGTTAATAATTTTGATTGCGTCAATACTTGCAGCTAAACCTCAAACTATCTACGAATTCCTTGGTAAGTTCTCATGTACTAGAGTCAAATGGACTATATGTTCTAATAAGATATCCATTTTTGAGAATTTTTTATTGCTAAATTCCGAGACATGCCAATTAAAATGCCCTCCGATATCAAACTAATGTGGAAGCATGGTCATGTTAATGTTGTAAGTAAGAAACTCTTGAAACAAGGTGCAAACTCGACATACAATGCTTTAACAATTATGTTTGAATCTTTTACAAGAAAAGACCTCAAAAGATTAAAACCGAAAAAAATAAAATGGTTTGGACTATATGTTTCGAAGAGTCTCACAGAAGCAATTAATGTTATCATAATGATATCTCCACACAAGAAACACTTCCATTCTGTCCAAATTACTACCATGTCATCATGATACCTCATATATTAAGCTTATATCGGGTGATTTTTTTGAGGTTAGGATTTTCATGCATTAGTATTTGACAGATCACGCGGGATTTCAGACATGGTGTCAAAGAGAAAGATGCTCAGTATGCTTTGACATTTCATCATGAATAGACTTACTAACTTACTAATGAATGAAGAACAAAAATCCATTTATGGCCACATCATGCTCGCAGTTTCGGCAGGACAAGGTGAATTCTTTTTTTTTTGATTCACCAGGTGGAACTGTCAAAACATTCCTTATTTCGCTAATTCTTGCTAAAGTACGATCGAATAATGGTATCGCATTGGCTGTTGCGGCAACTTTATTGGATGGAGGTAGGTGAATGCACTACGGCACACAAATATTCGCTTGAGGCGTTGAACAGGACATTAAAAAAGATATAAAAAACAGTGACACACTATTTGCCGGCACTCTATTACTCCTTTCAGGTGATTTCAGACAAACACTTCCCGTTAATCCGCGTTCCACGTACGCTGATGAGATCAACGCCTGCTTAAAATCATCGCCACTGTGGCGTAATGTTGAAAGAGTACAACTGAAAGTAAACATGCGTGTTCAAATGCTTCAAGATCCATCCGCTGAAACATTCTTAAAAAAACCGTTAGATATAGGCGACGGAAAAGTTACTTCAGACGAAACTGGATGCATAAAATTATAGGTCGATTTCTGCACGTTTATTGATTCACAAGATGCTCTCATTGACTAGATTTTTCCCGATGTACACAGACAATATACAAATCATGAGTGGCTGGCAGAAAGAGCAATTTTAGCAGCAAAAAATGTGGATGTCAACGAATTAAATCTCAATATACAACAATTGTTACCAGGAGACTTGGTGTCATACAAATCTATTGGTACAGTTTGTGATGCTACCAAAGTTGTAAATTATCCAACTGAGTTTTTGAACTCATTGGATTTACCAAGCATGCCACCGTCTAATTTACAACTGAAGGTTGGATCTCCGGTAATTTTGCTTCGTAAATTTAAACAATGTCCTCTTTTCAA
Organism: Eupeodes latifasciatus; assembly: GCA_920104205.1. NCBI lineage: Eukaryota > Metazoa > Arthropoda > Insecta > Diptera > Syrphidae > Eupeodes > Eupeodes latifasciatus. Next base: position 20,274,883 of record OV049927.1, read on the forward strand.
TGGAGGACAATAAATACATAATGGGTGATTTTTTAAGAGCTTGAGAACTTTTTAAAAAAAAAAAACGCATAAAATTTGCGTAAAGCGCGAAACACATTTCGAACCGAACACTGATTTTGGTAATAAAATTCAATGATTTGCAAGCGTTGCTCGTTAGTAAGTCTATTCATGATGAAATGTCAAAGCATACTGAGCATCTTTCTCTTTGACACCATGTCTGAAATCCCGCGTGATCTGTCAAATACTAATGCATGAAAATCCTAACCTCAAAAAAATCACCCGATACCTTTCCAATTTAGGCATTGACCCTTGTAAGGTTAATTTTTCAACGTAGTTTTATATTATATTATATTACTAGCTGACCCGACAAACGTTGCTTCGTCATATAAATAATTTCTAGAGAATATTTTGATAGAAACAAATAACTTATTGTAAGTGTGTAAGGATGTGGTATATTATGTGGGAGAGGTATAGAGCACTGTAAACGGTGACAAAATATTTAAATAACAAATCACCAAACAAATTTCTTTACTTTGTTAAAATTAATTCTTTAAAATTATATACTAATCGCTAATAATGACAATACTTCAAAAAAAAAACTATATCAATCCCTTAACACTTTGACTGTGGATGTCGACGCGTCGTCGACAAATCGTATTTGTTCTATGCGGCGGATGTCGACGCATCGTCGACAACATGTTTATTACTGACCACTTCCAATGCCTCCGCACACCCTGCATCCGGGAAAAACGCCATACTATGATGCTGACGTCGACTACGCGACAATCGTTAGAAAACAAAATATTAGTAAAATTAAGCACTGATATAAGAGTAAAAGGAATCTTTTTGACAAAAAAAAATTCAGCATAGAGGAAGCGCTCAGGTCAAACCATGCCGAAGTATACAATATTTTTTGTAATCCCATCTTTCGCCAATACAAACAAACTGGATGGTTTGCGCACTCGAGAGCATGCCACGTATAATATTGTCCGTGTGAAATACATGAAGTGCTCAAATTTAAGCCGCAGACAGACATCGTTTGGCCTTGAGACTTATTGATAGTCATTGCAAATGCTAATCTAATTGGAAATTGAAAGCTTTTGAATTGAATTGGTACATCTGTGGGTATAATAGGGATTCGCGGTAATAATATATTTTCACCTCCGAATTTGTCATTTAGAATTATGGCTTCGATAACATTTTCCATCAATTTTTAATAACTAATCGCGTGTCGTTGCACAACCGTGGTGGTTTAAAATTACGAGGCAAAATTACCGGAGATCCAACCTTCAGTTGTAAATTAGACGGTGGCATGCTTGGTAAATCCAATGAGTTCAAAAACTCAGTTGGATAATTTACAACTTTGGTAGCATCACAAACTGTATCAATAGATTTGTATGACACCAAGTCTCCTGGTAACAATTGTTGTATCTTGAGATTTAATTCGTTGACATCCACATTTTTTGCTGCTAAAATTGCTCTTTCTGCCAGCCACTCATGATTTGTATATTGTCTGTGTACATCGGGAAAAATCTAGTCAATGAGAGCATCTTGTGAATCAATAAACGTGCAGAAATCGACCTATAATTTTATGCATCCAGTTTCGTCTGAAGTAACTTTTCCGTCGCCTATATCTAACGGTTTTTTTAAGAATGTTTCAGCGGATGGATCTTGAAGCATTTGAACACGCATATTTACTTTCAGTTGTACTCTTTCAACATTACGCCACAGTGGCGATGATTTTAAGCAGGCGTTGATCTCATCAGCGTACGTGGAACGCGGATTAACGGGAAGTGTTTGTCTGAAATCACCTGAAAGGAGTAATAGAGTGCCGGCAAATAGTGTGTCACTGTTTTTTATATCTTTTTTAATGTCCTGTTCAACGCCTCAAGCGAATATTTGTGTGCCGTAGTGCATTCACCTACCTCCATCCAATAAAGTTGCCGCAACAGCCAATGCGATACCATTATTCGATCGTACTTTAGCAAGAATTAGCGAAATAAGGAATGTTTTGACAGTTCCACCTGGTGAATCAAAAAAAAAAAGAATTCACCTTGTCCTGCCGAAACTGCGAGCATGATGTGGCCATAAATGGATTTTTGTTCTTCATTCATTAGTGGGGCATTGCGAGCAACAATCGCAGCCATTTCTACAGTTTTGTATTGTGGTTCCCGATTCAATTTAGTGTCTATTAAATCAGATGCATTTTGGTGAATGCATACCGAATTGACTGAGTGGTAAGTTGGCAGTGATAATGCAGAGATCCTCAATAGCAATCAATGCTTTATTGTATATAGCGTCACAGAATACTATCGTAAGATCGTTGCACCGTATAGGATGTTGATGCAATTAAACCATAGCACTTAGGAATATAAAAAATAGATAAAAACCTATTCTCAGATCTACCGAATGTATATGCAAAATTTCATTGAAATGGGTTAAGCCGTTTCGGAGGAATATGGCCACTAACACTGTGACAGGAATATTTTATATATATAGATATTTATTTATTTAGGTACATGTTTTTATATGAAAATTAAACATTCAATGCAGTATACATCCTGTTAAGCCGTTAAAAAAAAAAAACAAAAAACGACCTAGTTTTGAATACCTTTAAATGTATGCAATTTTGATTGGGTTTGTAGTTGATACGTACAAATAACAAAAAATACGCAATAATAGGTAACAACAACAAAATAATTGAATATATTTAAAATCTTCAATGCATCATAATACCAAATATGACAACATTTCGTTTTTCACAAAAATTGAAAATTTAGAATCAAACGAGAATTATTATTAAATTCAAAATACCTACAACGTTAAAGTATACATAGCTACAAACATATGTATGTATTTGTATATGCCAAATATGGCAACATTTCATTTTTCACAAAAATTGAAAATTGAAAATTTAAAATCAAACGAGAATTTTTAAATTCAAAATACCTACAACGTTAAAGTATACATAGCTATAAACAAATGTATGCATATGCACAAGCACATCTCCTCTACAGTCACACGTGAAAGCAAAAAAAAATGTAAACAAATATTATTCCTTCTTGGTTTGACATTTGTATTTTGGCTATCTCCCTCGAACATATTAATGCTTATGAAACTTAAACAAATTTACAAATCTCATTCTTTCTTTAGTAATTTTCTCCCCATTCTTAATTCCCTACCAAGTATACTTTGATACACGCAGCTCCCTCAATAGTCGTGGAGATGAAATAAAAAATTTCGTTTCATAATAGTACTATAGTAAATATATATACAATGTTGTAAGTCACTAGGCCTTGGTTCTCTACGGACTGTTGCGCCACCTAATTTATTTAGTTATTTTGAAAAGCAATCTTGTAAACTGCCAGGTTGTCTAACTGAGAACCAAACCATCCAATCTGAGACCTTTCTTGGGTATGTAGCCCATTTAATAAGTAAGGAAGTTGGTAAATTAGTTTGTACTGTTCAACTAGAACTATACCTATTATACTGTTCGACAAGGTTTTCTTACTGGCATTAAAATTGCACTTTTCCAATGGCTTTTGGCAACCTTGATTCAAATCAAAAACACTCCATTACCAAGACCGGAATCTCAGACTGACATTTCGGTTTGCCTACAAGCTACTGAGGACTAAATGTGAGAAAGTGTGCGTGAAATGATGCAAAAAACCAAACACATTCTCACATTTAGTCCTCAGGCCCATCAAAATGCTTCATTATAGTAATCAGCCCCATCTAAATGCTTCATTTTGAATGTTTCATGACCTCGTTCAAAAACTAAACAATCCTAACCAACAGAATCTGAAGTGCTGACATGGTCTTAAATTGGAAGATTTGTATAGCTTTTTAATTTCAATCCAAATAAATGTTGTAAATGTATATTAAATAAAATAAAATTGACCAAATACATATTATTTAATGATTTATTAGTTTATTATTATTTATTTTGTTTACTTAAATTATTTGCGAACGCAACATGCGCTGCTACTGGTTAAGTATAATTTTTGCAAATGGACAAAAGTGTAACTCAATACTTTGTAAAACAACAAAACAGACAATTTTTTCAGCTGTAGTTTGCTTAGAGCATTTTTTTGGTGACGTTAGAAGTTCAGGTGGAAACAATAGGCGGGTGCCTCCGTATTTGTTTGTACAGAAAATGCTACGAGAAGCATACTTGTGAAGTTCCATTGCCAACTTTAGCTAGTTCAGATTCCTCAATTAGATTAGTATTTTCATCATTTAAGCAGTTCGGTAGTTGCAAGACCAAATTTTAGTTTTGTTTGTTGCAGAAGTATTCCTGAAAATTGCTTTTTAAGGGACTATGTTAGAGTTAGAGTTTTGTTTGTAGTTAGATTTTGGAATACAAATTTGAGGGAACCATGTTTTAAAAATAAGTTGCTTTGTGTAAAGCATCTTTAAGGAATAGAAATAGGCAAGATGTTTACACACAATACCAACTAAATGAGTGCAATAAATAGATTTAAGTAACTTTTTTTATTCCAGTATGGGGAAACCGAACACCCAATAGAAAAAAACGGTATACGCGCCAAAATCCATACTTCTTGACTAAATAATGTTATCTTCTATGTTTACGCATAAAATTACGAATTTTGTAGCGTATGAAAATTTCTAGACATTTTACAATCTGAAAAATTAATTATGCTATGAAATAATTGGCTGCTATTAATGCTAATTTTTTTTTTCTAAAAAGTTGATGAAGGTTAGCCGAAGCGAAAATTTCTTTAACGAACATACATACCTCAAATATTATTGGCTTTCTCAAAAATATTTTTCTACACTAACCTCTGCTTTATACCTGAAAACTATTGTTTATGTATATTTTCTTCTATGTTCTGCATTTATAAAATGTAATCTATGGAAGTATTTACTATATTAAGAAAAACATGTACGTAAAACTCATTAATTTTGTTCATTTATTAGCAGCACTTTTACTAAACATACCCTTTAAACAATAATAAGTAAACTTGAACTTTGGTAACTAAACATTTTTAAGGAATGAATGAAAATTATATTTTGCGTTAAACTGTGGAAATTCACTAAAAAAACTTCTGTACGTCAACAATAAACATTCATGACGATTAAATGTTCTATTGAATTAGTTGTGCATGAATTCAGAACGATTTTAAGACGTTTTCTCTGCATTTATAACAGGTTCGCTATAATCGTTCTGATTACTTTTTTAAAACATTGGTGTTCCTTTGATGCATAGTTTTTTTTGATAGCAAATACATGTATGCTTCCATCAATCAAGCATGTTATGGATAAGATATTTTTCGATTATAACTCTTTTTTTAAATTTAATATTTATTAATCATAATTGAATTGAAAAATTGTTGCAAGCTTAAATCATTAAAAACAAACTATAAATATACTTGGATTAATTAAATTGATACAGATTTTAATTAGTTGCAAACAAAATATTTGGGCCGTTCGTTAACGAAAATTTATTAGAATTTAATACAAAAATTGCGCTCGCACCCTTAACTTGATGGTTCTTCGAACGCATCTTTGATACAAAAATCCGAGGTTTATTATGAAATTTAAAGAATTTCGTAGTGATTACTGTAAATTAGTGAATTAATTATAATAAACTGATGTTGAACATGCTTTTTTCAAAACAAAAAGGTACATTGGTTCACTATCCACAAAATGCCTGCAAAATTAAAGCTTAAAACTGACTTTTTCATCGAAAAAAGTAAAAGGAAAAACCCGAAAAAAACTTATTAACCCTTCCATTTTGTTTTTGCTATGCAAAGTGCCGCTAGCCCACGGCATCGTTTTTTTTTTGTTTGAGCTTACATCTATTCATGGACTAATTGTCAAAATTACAAATACAACAATGGATACAAACGTGTTTTGGAGAGTGAAACGTACGAAAGATTCCGGTCTTGGTAATGGAGTGTTTTTGATTCAAATTCGATTCCAAAATTAATTTATCACGTCAGGTTTGTGAGATATCATTTTTTAAAATTCGAAAAACACGTATATAAGGCTTTTTGAGGCTATCTAAATTTATGAAGTAGCAATAAAATCCGTGATGGTTTTCCAAATCTTCTTCAATATTCAGTTGGAACATTTATATTATTTCATATAATATTCGAAAGTATTTATATTATTTCATATAAAATTCGAAAAAACTTCAAAAGTTGGTTATATTTTTGAAATATGAGCCGCTCAGTGCACACTTCGTTAACTCCACTTTTTGAAAATTTGAAATTTAAGTGTCAAAGGCCTTGGTATAGTCATAACTTTTTATATTTATAATAACTTTCCCGATTAATAAAGATTAGCACCGTTAAATGACAATTTTTTTTGGCCATTGATTAATAAGTAATTTATTTCAGAAGCCATTTCGATTAACTCCATACCCCAATGTAAATCGTTTTGGAAACGCTGTATCTGTTCTAGCCAGGGCCGGACAAAGCATATGTGCAAGATGTGCAAATGCACAGGGCGCAGAATTCTGGGGGCGCATTACCAGGAGCAAGAAAATGTAATCTGATCTTGCGCAAACAAATATGTACTACTATTTGCCATTTTTTTAACCACAAACATTCTTAAAATAATCTCAAAAAAACATCCATCACAACTGTCCTAAATTATCTCTTGCGCACTAACTAACATCACTTTCATTGTTGCATTGAATGAAAATTTAACTCAAGATATCGCAGAACTAAAAATCCTACCTACCTCATTTCCAAATATTTCAACCTGTTCGTACAAGAGAAAAAAAGAAAAAATCTCAACACAAAAAACTTCCATGCAAGAGAAAAGAAGATCAAATCTCAACGCCACCGAAAAAATAGCGCAGGTAGGTTGCTCTGCTACCTTCTACTACAAATCAAAGACACTCCATATATTTTTGTTGTTGTTTTTTTTTTTGTAGATGAGAACTCACATTCAGGTACGGTGCGTGATACAAAACCTGCACGTTCTAGCCCATACGATTCAATATGAATAAGTATTTTGCTTCGTCATACTCTCTATGTTAATTTTGGGACTCGGTGTGCATGAAATAAATCTTGCACATATGAGGTGGCATGGAAATTTTTTGTGTTGAAAAAAAATTTTAAACAAAGTTATTGAGGTTTTTCTAAAATTTGAGGATTTTTGATTTTTGTATGGGAGAGCGGAAAAAAATTTGTAAAATCTGAACTATTGAACGAATTTTAATGAAATGGTAGTAAAATCTTAACTTTTTATGTTGAACAAAATAGTATTACTAACTATGTGTATTATAAAATTAAATAAATAAATAGATAAATACATACAAAAAATAAATAAAAAAACAATGAAGTAGTAATCTTATAACGCTAAAATGAGGTTTTTAGCGTCTGCGCTGATTGGAAGTATTTTCTTCTTAAAAACCTTGCACTAATGCTCAATAACTCAATACTGACTTTTTTTTGATTAATCCTTTATATATATAGATTTAAGTAAGAGATTTTATTCTAATAAGTCAGGTAATAAAAAATTACGCAATACACAACAAAAACAAAGCAATAAAACTTTAAAAATAACACCTTTTTTATTTCTACCTGCCCTACTTTTAGGGAAAAATAAAAAATATAAAGGATTATCCCTAATCCTTTTCTTTATTTTTTATTAAGCTCTATCATATAATTTAAAATATCATAAAACTATATTGCTTTTCGTGTGTTGTTTCCAAGAAAATTGAGTTCAAAGTTGAAAAGATTTTCCGGGCAGAAATAAATGGTTTCGCAAAAATCGAAATTCTCAGACCTGTGTCAATGTATTAATTTTGTTAAGCCGTTAAAAAAAAACAAAAAACGACCTAGTTTTGAATACCTTTAAATGTATGCAATTTTGATTGGGTTTGTAGTTGATACGTACAAATAACAAAAAATACGCAATAATAACAACAACAAAATAATTGAATATATTTAAAATCTTCAATGCATCATAATGCCAAATATGGCAACATTTCATTTTTCACAAAAATTGAAAATTTAGAATCAAACGAGAATTATTATTAAATTCAAAATACCTACAACGTTAAAGTATACATAGCTACAAACATATGTATGTATTGTTATATGCCAAATATGGCAACATTTCATTTTTCACAAAAAATTAAAATTGAAATTTTAAAATCAAACGAGAATTTTTAAATTCAAAATACCTACAACGTTAAAGTATACATAGCTATAAACAAATGTATGCATATGCACAAGCACATCTCCTCTACAGTCACACGTGAAAGGAAAAAAGAATGTAAACAAATATTATTCCTTCTTGGTTTGACATTTGTATTTTGGCTATCTCCCTCGAACATATTAATGCTTATGAAACTTAAACAAATTTACAAATCTCATTCTTTCTTTAGTAATTTTCTCCTCATTCTTAATTCCCTACCAAGTACTTTGATACACGCAGCTCCCTCAATAGTCGTGGAGATGAAATAAAAAATTTCGTCTCATAATAGTACTATAGTAAATATATATACAATGTTGTAAGTCACTAGGCCTTGGTTCTCTACGGACTGTTGCGCCACCTAATTTATTTAGTTATTTTGAAAAGCAATCTTGTAAACTGCCAGGTTGTCTAACTGAGAACCAAACCATCCAATCTGAGACCTTTCTTGGGTATGGGGCCCATTTAATAAGCAAGGAAGTTGGTAAATTAGTTTGTACTGTTCAACTAGAACTATACCTATTATACTGTTCGACAAGGTTTTCTTACTGGCATTAAAATTGCACTTTTCCAATGGCTTTTGGCAACCTTGATTCAAATTCGATTCCAAAATTAATTTATCACGTCAGGTTTGTGAGATATCACTTTTTAAAATTCGAAAAACACGTATATAAGGCTTTTTGAGGCTATCTAAATTTATGAAGTAGCAATAAAATCCGTGATGGTTTTCCAAATCTTCTTCAATATTCAGTTGGAACATTTATATTATTTCATATAATATTCGAAAGTATTTATATTATTTCATATAAAATTCGAAAAAACTTCAAAAGTTGGTTATATTTTTGAAATATGAGCCGCTCAGTGCACACTTCGTTAACTCCACTTTTTGAAAATTTGAAATTTAAGTGTCAAAGGCCTTGGTATAGTCATAACTTTTTATATTTATAATAACTTTCCCGATTAATAAAGATTAGCACCGTTAAATGACAATTTTTTTTGGCCATTGATTAATAAGTAATTTATTTCAGAAGCCATTTCGATTAACTCCATACCCCAATGTAAATCGTTTTGGAAACGCTGTATCTGTTCTAGCCAGGGCCGGACAAAGCATATGTGCAAGATGTGCAAATGCACAGGGCGCAGAATTCTGGGGGCGCATTACCAGGAGCAAGAAAATGTAATCTGATCTTGCGCAAACAAATATGTACTACTATTTGCCATTTTTTTAACCACAAACATTCTTAAAATAATCTCAAAAAAACATCCATCACAACTGTCCTTAATTATCTCTTGCGCACTAACTAACATCACTTTCATTGTTGCATTGAATGAAAATTTAACTCAAGATATCGCAGAACTAAAAATCCTACCTACTTCATTTCCAAATATTTCAACCTGTTCGTACAAGAGAAAAAAAGAAAAAATCTCAACACAAAAAACTTCCATGCAAGAGAAAAGAAGATCAAATCTCAACGCCACCGAAAAAAGAGCGCAGGTAGGTTGCTCTGCTACCTTCTACTACAAATCAAAGACACTCCATATATTTTTGTTGTTGTTTTTTTTTTGTAGATGAGAACTCACATTCAGGTACGGTGCGTGATACAAAACCTGCACGTTCTAGCCCATACGATTCAATATGAATAAGTATTTTGCTTCGTCATACTCTCTATGTTAATTTTGGGACTCGGTGTGCATGAAATAAATCTTGCACATATGAGGTGGCATGGAAATTTTTTGTGTTGAAAAAAAATTTTAAACAAAGTTATTGAGGTTTTTCTAAAATTTGAGGATTTTTGATTTTTGTATGGGAGAGCGGAAAAAAATTTGTAAAATCTGAACTATTGAACGAATTTTAATGAAATGGTAGTAAAATCTTAACTTTTTATGTTGAACAAAATAGTATTACTAACTATGTATATTATAAAATTAAATAAATAAATAGATAAATACATACCAAAAATAAATAAAAAAACAATGAAGTAGTAATCTTATAACGCTAAAATGAGGTTTTTAGCGTCTGCGCTGATTGGAAGTATTTTCTTCTTAAAAACCTTGCACTAATGCTCAATAACTCAATACTGACTTTTTTTTGATTAATCCTTTATATATATAGATTTAAGTAAGAGATTTTATTCTAATAAGTCAGGTAATAAAAAATTACGCAATACACAACAAAAACAAAGCAATAAAACTTTAAAAATAACACCTTTTTTATTTCTACCTGCGCTACTTTTAGGGAAAAATAAAAAAAATAAAGGATTATCCCTAATCCTTTTCTTTATTTTTTATTAAGCTCTATCATATAATTTAAAATATCATAAAACTATATTGCTTTTCGTGTGTTGTTTCCAAGAAAATTGAGTTCAAAGTTGAAAAGATTTTCCGGGCAGAAATAAATGGTTTCGCAAAAATCGAAATTCTCAGACCTGTGTCAATGTATTAATTTTGTTAAGCCGTTAAAAAAAACAAAAAACGACCTAGTTTTGAATACCTTTAAATGTATGCAATTTTGATTGGGTTTGTAGTTGATACGTACAAATAACAAAAAATACGCAACAATAACAACAACAAAATAATTGAATATATTTAAAATCTTCAATGCATCATAATGCCAAATATGGCAACATTTCATTTTTCACAAAAATTGAAAATTTAGAATCAAACGAGAATTATTATTAAATTCAAAATACCTACAACGTTAAAGTATACATAGCTACAAACATATGTATGTATTTGTATATGCCAAATATGGCAACATTTCATTTTTCACAAAAAATTAAAATTGAAATTTTAAAATCAAACGAGAATTTTTAAATTCAAAATACCTACAACGTTAAAGTATACATAGCTATAAACAAATGTATGCATATGCACAAGCACATCTCCTCTACAGTCACACGTGAAAGGAAAAAAGAATGTAAACAAATATTATTCCTTCTTGGTTTGACATTTGTATTTTGGCTATCTCCCTCGAACATATTAATGCTTATGAAACTTAAACAAATTTACAAATCTCATTCTTTCTTTAGTAATTTTCTCCTCATTCTTAATTCCCTACCAAGTACTTTGATACACGCAGCTCCCTCAATAGTCGTGGAGATGAAATAAAAAATTTCGTCTCATAATAGTACTATAGTAAATATATATACAATGTTGTAAGTCACTAGGCCTTGGTTCTCTACGGACTGTTGCGCCACCTAATTTATTTAGTTATTTTGAAAAGCAATCTTGTAAACTGCCAGGTTGTCTAACTGAGAACCAAACCATCCAATCTGAGACCTTTCTTGGGTATGGGGCCCATTTAATAAGCAAGGAAGTTGGTAAATTAGTTTGTACTGTTCAACTAGAACTATACCTATTATACTGTTCGACAAGGTTTTCTTACTGGCATTAAAATTGCACTTTTCCAATGGCTTTTGGCAACCTTGATTCAAATTCGATTCCAAAATTAATTTATCACGTCAGGTTTGTGAGATATCACTTTTTAAAATTCGAAAAACACGTATATAAGGCTTTTTGAGGCTATCTAAATTTATGAAGTAGCAATAAAATCCGTGATGGTTTTCCAAATCTTCTTCAATATTCAGTTGGAACATTTATATTATTTCATATAATATTCGAAAGTATTTATATTATTTCATATAAAATTCGAAAAAACTTCAAAAGTTGGTTATATTTTTGAAATATGAGCCGCTCAGTGCACACTTCGTTAACTCCACTTTTTGAAAATTTGAAATTTAAGTGTCAAAGGCCTTGGTATAGTCATAACTTTTTATATTTATAATAACTTTCCCGATTAATAAAGATTAGCACCGTTAAATGACAATTTTTTTTGGCCATTGATTAATAAGTAATTTATTTCAGAAGCCATTTCGATTAACTCCATACCCCAATGTAAATCGTTTTGGAAACGCTGTATCTGTTCTAGCCAGGGCCGGACAAAGCATATGTGCAAGATGTGCAAATGCACAGGGCGCAGAATTCTGGGGGCGCATTACCAGGAGCAAGAAAATGTAATCTGATCTTGTGCAAACAAATATGTACTACTATTTGCCATTTTTTTAACCACAAACATTCTTAAAATAATCTCAAAAAAACATCCATCACAACTGTCCTAAATTATCTCTTGCGCACTAACTAACATCACTTTCATTGTTGCATTGAATGAAAATTTAACTCAAGATATCGCAGAACTAAAAATCCTACCTACCTCATTTCCAAATATTTCAACCTGTTCGTACAAGAGAAAAAAAGAAAAAATCTCAACACAAAAAACTTCCATGCAAGAGAAAAGAAGATCAAATCTCAACGCCACCGAAAAAAGAGCGCAGGTAGGTTGCTCTGCTACCTTCTACTACAAATCAAAGACACTCCATATATTTTTGTTGTTGTTTTTTTTTTTGTAGATGAGAACTCACATTCAGGTACGGTGCGTGATACAAAACCTGCACGTTCTAGCCCATACGATTCAATATGAATAAGTATTTTGCTTCGTCATACTCTCTATGTTAATTTTGGGACTCGGTGTGCATGAAATAAATCTTGCACATATGAGGTGGCATGGAAATTTTTTGTGTTGAAAAAAAATTTTAAACAAAGTTATTGAGGTTTTTCTAAAATTTGAGGATTTTTGATTTTTGTATGGGAGAGCGGAAAAAAATTTGTAAAATCTGAACTATTGAACGAATTTTAATGAAATGGTAGTAAAATCTTAACTTTTTATGTTGAACAAAATAGTATTACTAACTATGTGTATTATAAAATTAAATAAATAAATAGATAAATACATACAAAAAATAAATAAAAAAACAATGAAGTAGTAATCTTATAACGCTAAAATGAGGTTTTTAGCGTCTGCGCTGATTGGAAGTATTTTCTTCTTAAAAACCTTGCACTAATGCTCAATAACTCAATACTGACTTTTTTTTGATTAATCCTTTATATATATAGATTTAAGTAAGAGATTTTATTCTAATAAGTCAGGTAATAAAAAATTACGCAATACACAACAAAAACAAAGCAATAAAACTTTAAAAATAACACCTTTTTTATTTCTACCTGCCCTACTTTTAGGGAAAAATAAAAAATATAAAGGATTATCCCTAATCCTTTTCTTTATTTTTTATTAAGCTCTATCATATAATTTAAAATATCATAAAACTATATTGCTTTTCGTGTGTTGTTTCCAAGAAAATTGAGTTCAAAGTTGAAAAGATTTTCCGGGCAGAAATAAATGGTTTCGCAAAAATCGAAATTCTCAGACCTGTGTCAATGTATTAATTTTGTTAAGCCGTTAAAAAAAAACAAAAAACGACCTAGTTTTGAATACCTTTAAATGTATGCAATTTTGATTGGGTTTGTAGTTGATACGTACAAATAACAAAAAATACGCAATAATAACAACAACAAAATAATTGAATATATTTAAAATCTTCAATGCATCATAATGCCAAATATGGCAACATTTCATTTTTCACAAAAATTGAAAATTTAGAATCAAACGAGAATTATTATTAAATTCAAAATACCTACAACGTTAAAGTATACATAGCTACAAACATATGTATGTATTTGTATATGCCAAATATGGCAACATTTCATTTTTCACAAAAAATTAAAATTGAAATTTTAAAATCAAACGAGAATTTTTAAATTCAAAATACCTACAACGTTAAAGTATACATAGCTATAAACAAATGTATGCATATGCACAAGCACATCTCCTCTACAGTCACACGTGAAAGGAAAAAAGAATGTAAACAAATATTATTCCTTCTTGGTTTGACATTTGTATTTTGGCTATCTCCCTCGAACATATTAATGCTTATGAAACTTAAACAAATTTACAAATCTCATTCTTTCTTTAGTAATTTTCTCCTCATTCTTAATTCCCTACCAAGTACTTTGATACACGCAGCTCCCTCAATAGTCGTGGAGATGAAATAAAAAATTTCGTCTCATAATAGTACTATAGTAAATATATATACAATGTTGTAAGTCACTAGGCCTTGGTTCTCTACGGACTGTTGCGCCACCTAATTTATTTAGTTATTTTGAAAAGCAATCTTGTAAACTGCCAGGTTGTCTAACTGAGAACCAAACCATCCAATCTGAGACCTTTCTTGGGTATGGGGCCCATTTAATAAGCAAGGAAGTTGGTAAATTAGTTTGTACTGTTCAACTAGAACTATACCTATTATACTGTTCGACAAGGTTTTCTTACTGGCATTAAAATTGCACTTTTCCAATGGCTTTTGGCAACCTTGATTCAAATTCGATTCCAAAATTAATTTATCACGTCAGGTTTGTGAGATATCACTTTTTAAAATTCGAAAAACACGTATATAAGGCTTTTTGAGGCTATCTAAATTTATGAAGTAGCAATAAAATCCGTGATGGTTTTCCAAATCTTCTTCAATATTCAGTTGGAACATTTATATTATTTCATATAATATTCGAAAGTATTTATATTATTTCATATAAAATTCGAAAAAACTTCAAAAGTTGGTTATATTTTTGAAATATGAGCCGCTCAGTGCACACTTCGTTAACTCCACTTTTTGAAAATTTGAAATTTAAGTGTCAAAGGCCTTGGTATAGTCATAACTTTTTATATTTATAATAACTTTCCCGATTAATAAAGATTAGCACCGTTAAATGACAATTTTTTTTGGCCATTGATTAATAAGTAATTTATTTCAGAAGCCATTTCGATTAACTCCATACCCCAATGTAAATCGTTTTGGAAACGCTGTATCTGTTCTAGCCAGGGCCGGACAAAGCATATGTGCAAGATGTGCAAATGCACAGGGCGCAGAATTCTGGGGGCGCATTACCAGGAGCAAGAAAATGTAATCTGATCTTGCGCAAACAAATATGTACTACTATTTGCCATTTTTTTAACCACAAACATTCTTAAAATAATCTCAAAAAAACATCCATCACAACTGTCCTTAATTATCTCTTGCGCACTAACTAACATCACTTTCATTGTTGCATTGAATGAAAATTTAACTCAAGATATCGCAGAACTAAAAATCCTACCTACTTCATTTCCAAATATTTCAACCTGTTCGTACAAGAGAAAAAAAGAAAAAATCTCAACACAAAAAACTTCCATGCAAGAGAAAAGAAGATCAAATCTCAACGCCACCGAAAAAAGAGCGCAGGTAGGTTGCTCTGCTACCTTCTACTACAAATCAAAGACACTCCATATATTTTTGTTGTTGTTTTTTTTTGTAGATGAGAACTCACATTCAGGTACGGTGCGTGATACAAAACCTGCACGTTCTAGCCCATACGATTCAATATGAATAAGTATTTTGCTTCGTCATACTCTCTATGTTAATTTTGGGACTCGGTGTGCATGAAATAAATCTTGCACATATGAGGTGGCATGGAAATTTTTTGTGTTGAAAAAAAATTTTAAACAAAGTTATTGAGGTTTTTCTAAAATTTGAGGATTTTTGATTTTTGTATGGGAGAGCGGAAAAAAATTTGTAAAATCTGAACTATTGAACGAATTTTAATGAAATGGTAGTAAAATCTTAACTTTTTATGTTGAACAAAATAGTATTACTAACTATGTATATTATAAAATTAAATAAATAAATAGATAAATACATACCAAAAATAAATAAAAAAACAATGAAGTAGTAATCTTATAACGCTAAAATGAGGTTTTTAGCGTCTGCGCTGATTGGAAGTATTTTCTTCTTAAAAACCTTGCACTAATGCTCAATAACTCAATACTGACTTTTTTTTGATTAATCCTTTATATATATAGATTTAAGTAAGAGATTTTATTCTAATAAGTCAGGTAATAAAAAATTACGCAATACACAACAAAAACAAAGCAATAAAACTTTAAAAATAACACCTTTTTTATTTCTACCTGCGCTACTTTTAGGGAAAAATAAAAAAAATAAAGGATTATCCCTAATCCTTTTCTTTATTTTTTATTAAGCTCTATCATATAATTTAAAATATCATAAAACTATATTGCTTTTCGTGTGTTGTTTCCAAGAAAATTGAGTTCAAAGTTGAAAAGATTTTCCGGGCAGAAATAAATGGTTTCGCAAAAATCGAAATTCTCAGACCTGTGTCAATGTATTAATTTTGTTAAGCCGTTAAAAAAAAACAAAAAACGACCTAGTTTTGAATACCTTTAAATGTATGCAATTTTGATTGGGTTTGTAGTTGATACGTACAAATAACAAAAAATACGCAACAATAACAACAACAAAATAATTGAATATATTTAAAATCTTCAATGCATCATAATGCCAAATATGGCAACATTTCATTTTTCACAAAAATTGAAAATTTAGAATCAAACGAGAATTATTATTAAATTCAAAATACCTACAACGTTAAAGTATACATAGCTACAAACATATGTATGTATTTGTATATGCCAAATATGGCAACATTTCATTTTTCACAAAAAATTAAAATTGAAATTTTAAAATCAAACGAGAATTTTTAAATTCAAAATACCTACAACGTTAAAGTATACATAGCTATAAACAAATGTATGCATATGCACAAGCACATCTCCTCTACAGTCACACGTGAAAGGAAAAAAGAATGTAAACAAATATTATTCCTTCTTGGTTTGACATTTGTATTTTGGCTATCTCCCTCGAACATATTAATGCTTATGAAACTTAAACAAATTTACAAATCTCATTCTTTCTTTAGTAATTTTCTCCTCATTCTTAATTCCCTACCAAGTACTTTGATACACGCAGCTCCCTCAATAGTCGTGGAGATGAAATAAAAAATTTCGTCTCATAATAGTACTATAGTAAATATATATACAATGTTGTAAGTCACTAGGCCTTGGTTCTCTACGGACTGTTGCGCCACCTAATTTATTTAGTTATTTTGAAAAGCAATCTTGTAAACTGCCAGGTTGTCTAACTGAGAACCAAACCATCCAATCTGAGACCTTTCTTGGGTATGGGGCCCATTTAATAAGCAAGGAAGTTGGTAAATTAGTTTGTACTGTTCAACTAGAACTATACCTATTATACTGTTCGACAAGGTTTTCTTACTGGCATTAAAATTGCACTTTTCCAATGGCTTTTGGCAACCTTGATTCAAATTCGATTCCAAAATTAATTTATCACGTCAGGTTTGTGAGATATCACTTTTTAAAATTCGAAAAACACGTATATAAGGCTTTTTGAGGCTATCTAAATTTATGAAGTAGCAATAAAATCCGTGATGGTTTTCCAAATCTTCTTCAATATTCAGTTGGAACATTTATATTATTTCATATAATATTCGAAAGTATTTATATTATTTCATATAAAATTCGAAAAAACTTCAAAAGTTGGTTATATTTTTGAAATATGAGCCGCTCAGTGCACACTTCGTTAACTCCACTTTTTGAAAATTTGAAATTTAAGTGTCAAAGGCCTTGGTATAGTCATAACTTTTTATATTTATAATAACTTTCCCGATTAATAAAGATTAGCACCGTTAAATGACAATTTTTTTTGGCCATTGATTAATAAGTAATTTATTTCAGAAGCCATTTCGATTAACTCCATACCCCAATGTAAATCGTTTTGGAAACGCTGTATCTGTTCTAGCCAGGGCCGGACAAAGCATATGTGCAAGATGTGCAAATGCACAGGGCGCAGAATTCTGGGGGCGCATTACCAGGAGCAAGAAAATGTAATCTGATCTTGCGCAAACAAATATGTACTACTATTTGCCATTTTTTTAACCACAAACATTCTTAAAATAATCTCAAAAAAACATCCATCACAACTGTCCTAAATTATCTCTTGCGCACTAACTAACATCACTTTCATTGTTGCATTGAATGAAAATTTAACTCAAGATATCGCAGAACTAAAAATCCTACCTACCTCATTTCCAAATATTTCAACCTGTTCGTACAAGAGAAAAAAAGAAAAAATCTCAACACAAAAAACTTCCATGCAAGAGAAAAGAAGATCAAATCTCAACGCCACCGAAAAAAGAGCGCAGGTAGGTTGCTCTGCTACCTTCTACTACAAATCAAAGACACTCCATATATTTTTGTTGTTGTTTTTTTTTTTGTAGATGAGAACTCACATTCAGGTACGGTGCGTGATACAAAACCTGCACGTTCTAGCCCATACGATTCAATATGAATAAGTATTTTGCTTCGTCATACTCTCTATGTTAATTTTGGGACTCGGTGTGCATGAAATAAATCTTGCACATATGAGGTGGCATGGAAATTTTTTGTGTTGAAAAAAAATTTTAAACAAAGTTATTGAGGTTTTTCTAAAATTTGAGGATTTTTGATTTTTGTATGGGAGAGCGGAAAAAAATTTGTAAAATCTGAACTATTGAACGAATTTTAATGAAATGGTAGTAAAATCTTAACTTTTTATGTTGAACAAAATAGTATTACTAACTATGTGTATTATAAAATTAAATAAATAAATAGATAAATACATACAAAAAATAAATAAAAAAACAATGAAGTAGTAATCTTATAACGCTAAAATGAGGTTTTTAGCGTCTGCGCTGATTGGAAGTATTTTCTTCTTAAAAACCTTGCACTAATGCTCAATAACTCAATACTGACTTTTTTTTGATTAATCCTTTATATATATAGATTTAAGTAAGAGATTTTATTCTAATAAGTCAGGTAATAAAAAATTACGCAATACACAACAAAAGCAAAGCAATAAAACTTTAAAAATAACACCTTTTTTATTTCTACCTGCCCTACTTTTAGGGAAAAATAAAAAATATAAAGGATTATCCCTAATCCTTTTCTTTATTTTTTATTAAGCTCTATCATATAATTTAAAATATCATAAAACTATATTGCTTTTCGTGTGTTGTTTCCAAGAAAATTGAGTTCAAAGTTGAAAAGATTTTCCGGGCAGAAATAAATGGTTTCGCAAAAATCGAAATTCTCAGACCTGTGTCAATGTATTAATTTTGTTAAGCCGTTAAAAAAAAACAAAAAACGACCTAGTTTTGAATACCTTTAAATGTATGCAATTTTGATTGGGTTTGTAGTTGATACGTACAAATAACAAAAAATACGCAATAATAACAACAACAAAATAATTGAATATATTTAAAATCTTCAATGCATCATAATGCCAAATATGGCAACATTTCATTTTTCACAAAAATTGAAAATTTAGAATCAAACGAGAATTATTATTAAATTCAAAATACCTACAACGTTAAAGTATACATAGCTACAAACATATGTATGTATTTGTATATGCCAAATATGGCAACATTTCATTTTTCACAAAAAATTAAAATTGAAATTTTAAAATCAAACGAGAATTTTTAAATTCAAAATACCTACAACGTTAAAGTATACATAGCTATAAACAAATGTATGCATATGCACAAGCACATCTCCTCTACAGTCACACGTGAAAGGAAAAAAGAATGTAAACAAATATTATTCCTTCTTGGTTTGACATTTGTATTTTGGCTATCTCCCTCGAACATATTAATGCTTATGAAACTTAAACAAATTTACAAATCTCATTCTTTCTTTAGTAATTTTCTCCTCATTCTTAATTCCCTACCAAGTACTTTGATACACGCAGCTCCCTCAATAGTCGTGGAGATGAAATAAAAAATTTCGTCTCATAATAGTACTATAGTAAATATATATACAATGTTGTAAGTCACTAGGCCTTGGTTCTCTACGGACTGTTGCGCCACCTAATTTATTTAGTTATTTTGAAAAGCAATCTTGTAAACTGCCAGGTTGTCTAACTGAGAACCAAACCATCCAATCTGAGACCTTTCTTGGGTATGGGGCCCATTTAATAAGCAAGGAAGTTGGTAAATTAGTTTGTACTGTTCAACTAGAACTATACCTATTATACTGTTCGACAAGGTTTTCTTACTGGCATTAAAATTGCACTTTTCCAATGGCTTTTGGCAACCTTGATTCAAATTCGATTCCAAAATTAATTTATCACGTCAGGTTTGTGAGATATCACTTTTTAAAATTCGAAAAACACGTATATAAGGCTTTTTGAGGCTATCTAAATTTATGAAGTAGCAATAAAATCCGTGATGGTTTTCCAAATCTTCTTCAATATTCAGTTGGAACATTTATATTATTTCATATAATATTCGAAAGTATTTATATTATTTCATATAAAATTCGAAAAAACTTCAAAAGTTGGTTATATTTTTGAAATATGAGCCGCTCAGTGCACACTTCGTTAACTCCACTTTTTGAAAATTTGAAATTTAAGTGTCAAAGGCCTTGGTATAGTCATAACTTTTTATATTTATAATAACTTTCCCGATTAATAAAGATTAGCACCGTTAAATGACAATTTTTTTTGGCCATTGATTAATAAGTAATTTATTTCAGAAGCCATTTCGATTAACTCCATACCCCAATGTAAATCGTTTTGGAAACGCTGTATCTGTTCTAGCCAGGGCCGGACAAAGCATATGTGCAAGATGTGCAAATGCACAGGGCGCAGAATTCTGGGGGCGCATTACCAGGAGCAAGAAAATGTAATCTGATCTTGCGCAAACAAATATGTACTACTATTTGCCATTTTTTTAACCACAAACATTCTTAAAATAATCTCAAAAAAACATCCATCACAACTGTCCTTAATTATCTCTTGCGCACTAACTAACATCACTTTCATTGTTGCATTGAATGAAAATTTAACTCAAGATATCGCAGAACTAAAAATCCTACCTACTTCATTTCCAAATATTTCAACCTGTTCGTACAAGAGAAAAAAAGAAAAAATCTCAACACAAAAAACTTCCATGCAAGAGAAAAGAAGATCAAATCTCAACGCCACCGAAAAAAGAGCGCAGGTAGGTTGCTCTGCTACCTTCTACTACAAATCAAAGACACTCCATATATTTTTGTTGTTGTTTTTTTTTGTAGATGAGAACTCACATTCAGGTACGGTGCGTGATACAAAACCTGCACGTTCTAGCCCATACGATTCAATATGAATAAGTATTTTGCTTCGTCATACTCTCTATGTTAATTTTGGGACTCGGTGTGCATGAAATAAATCTTGCACATATGAGGTGGCATGGAAATTTTTTGTGTTGAAAAAAAATTTTAAACAAAGTTATTGAGGTTTTTCTAAAATTTGAGGATTTTTGATTTTTGTATGGGAGAGCGGAAAAAAAATTGTAAAATCTGAACTATTGAACGAATTTTAATAAAATGGTAGTAAAATCTTAACTTTTTATGTTGAACAAAATAGTATTACTAACTATGTATATTATAAAATTAAATAAATAAATAGATAAATACATACCAAAAATAAATAAAAAAACAATGAAGTAGTAATCTTATAACGCTAAAATGAGGTTTTTAGCGTCTGCGCTGATTGGAAGTATTTTCTTCTTAAAAACCTTGCACTAATGCTCAATAACTCAATACTGACTTTTTTTTGATTAATCCTTTATATATATAGATTTAAGTAAGAGATTTTATTCTAATAAGTCAGGTAATAAAAAATTACGCAATACACAACAAAAGCAAAGCAATAAAACTTTAAAAATAACACCTTTTTTATTTCTACCTGCCCTACTTTTAGGGAAAAATAAAAAAAATAAAGGATTATCCCTAATCCTTTTCTTTATTTTTTATTAAGCTCTATCATATAATTTAAAATATCATAAAACTATATTGCTTTTCGTGTGTTGTTTCCAAGAAAATTGAGTTCAAAGTTGAAAAGATTTTCCGGGCAGAAATAAATGGTTTCGCAAAAATCGAAATTCTCAGACCTGTGTCAATGTATTAATTTTGTTAAGCCGTTAAAAAAAAACAAAAAACGACCTAGTTTTGAATACCTTTAAATGTATGCAATTTTGATTGGGTTTGTAGTTGATACGTACAAATAACAAAAAATACGCAACAATAACAACAACAAAATAATTGAATATATTTAAAATCTTCAATGCATCATAATGCCAAATATGGCAACATTTCATTTTTCACAAAAATTGAAAATTTAGAATCAAACGAGAATTATTATTAAATTCAAAATACCTACAACGTTAAAGTATACATAGCTACAAACATATGTATGTATTTGTATATGCCAAATATGGCAACATTTCATTTTTCACAAAAATTGAAAATTGAAATTTTAAAATCAAACGAGAATTTTTAAATTCAAAATACCTACAACGTTAAAGTATACATAGCTATAAACAAATGTATGCATATGTACAAGCACATCTCCTCTACAGTCACACGTGAAAGGAAAAAAGAATGTAAACAAATATTATTCCTTCTTGGTTTGACATTTGTATTTTGGCTATCTCCCTCGAACATATTAATGCTTATGAAACTTAAACAAATTTACAAATCTCATTCTTTCTTTAGTAATTTTCTCCTCATTCTTAATTCCCTACCAAGTACTTTGATACACGCAGCTCCCTCAATAGTCGTGGAGATGAAATAAAAAATTTCGTCTCATAATAGTACTATAGTAAATATATATACAATGTTGTAAGTCACTAGGCCTTGGTTCTCTACGGACTGTTGCGCCACCTAATTTATTTAGTTATTTTGAAAAGCAATCTTGTAAACTGACAGGTTGTCTAACTGAGAACCAAACCATCCAATCTGAGACCTTTCTTGGGTATGGGGCCCATTTAATAAGCAAGGAAGTTGGTAAATTAGTTTGTACTGTTCAACTAGAACTATACCTATTATACTGTTCGACAAGGTTTTCTTACTGGCATTAAAATTGCACTTTTCCAATGGCTTTTGGCAACCTTGATTCAAATTCGATTCCAAAATTAATTTATCACATCAGGTTTGTGAGATATCACTTTTTAAAATTCGAAAAACACGTATATAAGGCTTTTTGAGGCTATCTAAATTTATGAAGTAGCAATAAAATCCGTGATGGTTTTCCAAATCTTCTTCAATATTCAGTTGAAACATTTATATTATTTCATATAATATTCGAAAGTATTTATATCATTTCATATAAAATTCGAAAAAACTTCAAAAGTTGGTTATATTTTTGAAATATGAGCCGCTCAGTGCACACTTCGTTAACTCCACTTTTTGAAAATTTGAAATTTAAGTGTCAAAGGCCTTGGTATAGTCATAACTTTTTATATTTATAATAACTTTCCCGATTAATAAAGATTAGCACCGTTAAATGACAATTTTTTTTGGCCATTGATTAATAAGTAATTTATTTAAGAAGCCATTTCGATTAACTCCATACCCCAATGTAAATCGTTTTGGAAACGCTGTATCTGTTCTAGCCAGGGCCGGACAAAGCATATGTGCAAGATGTGCAAATGCACAGGGCGCAGAATTCTGGGGGCGCATTACCAGGAGCAAGAAAATGTAATCTGATCTTGCGCAAACAAATATGTACTACTATTTGCCATTTTTTTAACCACAAACATTCTTAAAATAATCTCAAAAAAACATCCATCACAACTGTCCTTAATTATCTCTTGCGCACTAACTAACATCACTTTCATTGTTGCATTGAATGAAAATTTAACTCAAGATATCGCAGAACTAAAAATCCTACCTACTTCATTTCCAAATATTTCAACCTGTTCGTACAAGAGAAAAAAAGAAAAAATCTCAACACAAAAAACTTCCATGCAAGAGAAAAGAAGATCAAATCTCAACGCCACCGA